>CATKUM010000296.1:0-58000 GCA_949786405.1 Onychomys arenicola | reverse complement strand
CATTATCATTTGGACTTCATTTCCCAGGATTCCTTTCACTACACCATCATTTGGACTCCATTTCCCAGGATGACTTTCTCCACACCATCATTACATTTCAGACTTCATTTCCCAGGATGCCTTTCTCCACAGCATCATTTGGACTCCATTTCCCAGGATGCTTTCCTTAACAGCATCACTATATTTCTGACTTCATTTCCCAGGATGCCCTTCTCCACAGCATCACTATAATGGACGCCATTTCCCAGGATGCCTTTCTCTATACCATCATTTGGACTCCATTTCCCAGGATGCCTTTCTCCACAGAACCATGACATGTTGGACTCCATTTCCCAGGTGTATTGCCTGTGTTTTGCAGGGTATATCTGACTTCCTTATGTTGGAATTTTCCTTCTAGTGCTTTCTGTAGGGCTGGGTTTGTGGATAAGTATTATTTAGATCAGTTTTTGTCTTGGAATGTCTTATTCACTCCATCTATGATGATTGAAAATATTCCTGCATATATTTTTCTAGGCTGGCATCCATGGTCTCTTAGTATCTGCATTATATCTTTCCAGGTTCTGGCTTTCAAAGTCTCCATTGAGAAATCGAGTGTTATTTTGAAGGGTTTGCATTTATAAGTCACTTGGCCTTTTTCCTTTGCTGCTCTCAATATGCTTTTTTTTATTTTGTACATTAGTTGTTTAATTACTATGTGGCAACAGGGATTTTTTGGGGAGTCTAGCCTGTTTGGCCTTCGATAGGCTTTTTGCATCTACATAGACATATCCTTCTTTAGGTTGGGAAAGTTTTCTTCTATGATCTTGATGAATATATTATTTGTGCCTTTGAGTTGTTGTTGTTCTCCCTCATCTATCCCTATTATTTGTAGGTTTGGTTTTTTCATGGTGTCACTAATTTTTTGATATACTTTTTTTAGCATTGGTATTTTCATTGACTGAAGAATCCATTTCCTCTATTGTATCCTCTACACCAGAGATCCTCTTTTCTATCTCTGGTATTCCTTTGTTTAATCTTGCATCTGTGTTTCCTGTTCATGTACTCAGATGTTTGATTTGCAGCATTCCCTCTGTTCATGTCTTCTTCATTTTTTCTAGTTTCCTTTTCAGGCCTTTGACTGTTTCCCTCATTTGTTTCATTGCTTTGTCATGTTTTTTTTTCAGGACTTTATTGCTTTCTTCTACTTTGTCTTTTCCTCTAATTTTATTTTAAAATGTTCTTCCCATTTTTTTTGTTTGACATTTTATGTTCTTTACTGATTTCCTCCACTTTTTAGTTTGTGTATTCCTCACTTTCATTTTTGCTTTCTTTTCGAAAAGCCTCTAGCATATTCATGATGTTATTCTTAAGGTTGCTATCTTCTGCTTCTTCCATTTTGTGATGTTCAGGGCTTGCTGTTGGAGGAGGGCTAGGTTCTGGTGATGCTGTATTGCTCATTATTTTGTTGTATGTACTTCTGCCTTGATGTCTGCCCATCAACTCATGGATTCATTCTCTGTCTTATCAGCAATCTTGGTCCAGTCATAGCTGACAGATTCAGTGTTTCAGGAAGCCTCTTTGGTCCAATGAGAGGTGGCAGATTCTGCTTCTCAGAAAGCTACTCTTGGTCTAGTCAGAGCTGGCAGATTCCCTGTCTCCTGAATTTACTCTTTGTCCAGTAATGGCTCTTTGTACAAAGAGAGCTCTCTCTTTTACTGGACAGTGTTGGAGCTCTGTGAAGTGCCTATGGAGAGCAGGAAGATCACATTGTCTGCTACTAGAGCCAGGGGATAGTGCTATTGAAATGCAAATCTCTGCTGGTTCAGAAAAGGTCTGGGTCTAGGGTGGAAGGCAGGATCAGGAGTATTTGTGCTGTGTCTTTAACATAGTGTAACCATATTGGGGGATGCTCTAGTCAGTCAGTCCTCACTAGCCAATCAGGCTCTCCAGACTACCTGTCAATCAGAAGTTGTGTAGGGTCCTTCCTGTTACCAGCTTCAGGCTTGGCTTTGAGGAGAATCTGTCTCCAGTAGTTTTCTTTGCTATGTAGTGGGAGTTTTGCTGCAGGGAGCTGAACAGAGAGCATGGCCAAGCTGGAAAGTCACAATATGGTGAGTGAGGGGCTGTCATCCCCAGACTCAAAGGAGTGTTCAACTTAGTCATGGGAGTCAGTGTGTTGTGTGCTTCCCTTGCTGGGTGGAAACAAGAGTTCAGTTCTTGAGGCTGCTTGGCTGCCTCTTAATACATTCACTCTGCTGGCTGCATCTGCCAGAGTATTGAGAGCAGGACTATCCTTTGAAATGACCTTGTAGACATCACTGTGAAATGCTGGCACCATGCATACCGTGTTTCTACAGAACACAGATTTCCAAAGACAAAAGTCCCGGTTTCTGGTTTCTCCCTTATATTCCAGAAGTTCTACTGTTTGAACATTTAACATTACGATTTAGAATCTAGAGTTTGGGGATTTGGCTCAGTGGTAGAGGGTCCTGGGTTCTATCCTCAGCTCCAAACGAGAAAAAAAAAAAAAGAAAAGAAAAAGATTTAGAATCTAACTGGAATTAATTTTGGGAGCTTGTAAACAGTATTTGCTGTGTAAAGTTGTACTCCAATGCTAAACTGTGATGAAGAAGAGTATAATTGATGGTAATAGAAATGATGGTATGCAGTCTTTACAGTTCTTAGGAAACATTCATTTACAAAGCAGAATTTAGGTAAGATAGGACTGCATCATAAATACCTCAAAGATAAGTAGTATGCTAACCATGCCTGTTAGAGATTAGTATTATAAGATGTAAGTGTTTGTCCCTAAGATTAACCAGCTGCATTCCATAACATGGGAGACAATCCTAGTTTACAACCAGTAGAAAGGCCCATCCTTCCATTAAAAAACTGGCTTCTGACATGCTGCTCAAGAGAACATTACAGGGTCAAACTCAACATTAAGTCCTGGTATGCAAGGGAGGTATATTAATTCTAGAAGAGGGGTATTACTGGTCTTTGTGAAAACTAGTTTTAAGTCAAGGTCTCTTACATGCACTGAGGTGGACTTGAACTCTTTCTGTAGCCCCACAGAGTATTGTCTTTGTTATCTCCTGACTCACCATGCTAAATTTTGGTTTACTAGTTCACACCTTAACAGAGTTCTTAAATTACCAGTTTGAACCCCATAGTGAATTGTCCATTGCACAACAGAGAAAGGAAATCTTTGTGAAAAATGGCTTCTTCCTTCAGACCAGAAGAGGAGAATGTAGCATGAATCTTAAAGAGTCTTATTAATAAAATCAAACATGAGGCCAGTTATTTGAGTAAATGCTGGAAGGTGAGAGAAAGCAAAAAAATCACAGCTACCTCACCTTGCCAATTCCTCAGGTGATCCTGTTTCCTCACACTGGATATCCCTGTGACGTCATCCACATGAATCTCAGCTGCACTGTGCTGCTCCAAAGCCTAAAAGTTTACCCAGTCAAATGCTGCTAGTTTCTGGTCTTCACGCCTTACATAATTTTCTACTTTCTACCATCACTCCCTGGGTTTAAAGACTGACTTCCTGGGATTAAAGGTGTGTGTCACCATGCCTGGCTGTTTCTAATGTACCCTTGAATTCAGAAATCCAGAAATATTTCTGTCTCTTAAATGCTTGGATTAAAGACGTGTGCTACCACTGCCTATCTTCATGTTTAATATTGTGGCCATCCTATTCACTGACAACAGATAGGTATTTTTTGGGGGAACACACAATATTTTGGGGAACACAATACCACAACAGGATAAAGAGTGGAATTGGCCTGCAGACAGTGGTGAGGCCTGCAGACAGGGAGATGGGCCAATGTGTACACTGCAGGGGGCATTAGATTAGGCAATAGCTTGACTATAGACTGCAGTTGTGTGCAGTCCTTACAAAGAAGAACTGATGGGGCAGAGTGCGTGACTTTCTCTGTAATTTCCCAACATGTATTAATTCCTTCAATGACGATGAAGACAGACAGTGTTGGCTGATGTACAGTTTATGGAGGATAGCTTGAACTACTAAGTATTCAGTTTCCAACTAGCAAACACTCCTATGCAGATATACTTTATCCTGGTTGATACGGTAAAATCAGCTTGAGGAGTGAGATAGAGGGTATTTTCTGTAAATCCATGTGTTAACTTACAGCACTCCATGGTTAACATTTTACATGGGACAAAATCATACAGTCTCTTATTAATGGTATTCAATCTACCATGGAGGTAGCTACTCCATTTCAAAGCCAGTATATCTACATATGTTTTAATTGTTTTTATCATTTTAAAATATCAATTATTGATAGCATTTTAATATTCATTTTCTTTTAATGCATTACTAATATATTTTTCTATGTTTCCCAGTTTAAAAATTTATTTCTGGCTGGAGAGATTGCTCAGAGTTTAAGAGAACTAATAGTTCTTCTAGAGGTCCCAGGTTCAATTTCCAGTAGCCACATTGTGGCTCACAACCACCTAATGAGATCTGATGCCCTCTTCTGGTGTACTGGCATACATGCAGACAGAATACTGTATATAAAACAAATAAATAAATCTTAAAACAACAGAAAATTATTCCATTTTTCAACTGCTGTTTGTTTATGTATTAATTTATATCATTTTACAGCAGTGCTTCTCAACCTTGAAGGTCATGTTTCCCTTTGGGGCATCAAATGACCCTATTACAGGACTGGCCAAAGACTTCAGGAAGTGTAGATATTTATATTATAATTCATAACAGGAAAAAAATAGAGTTATGAAGTAACAGTGAATATAATTTTATACTTTGGGTTCACCACATCATAAGAAACTGTACTAAAGAGTCTCAGCATTAGGAAGGTTGTGAACCACTGGTTCAGGTCAATATCTCCTGTAGCTCAGGTTTGCCTCACATTATATAATTAAGAATTGTGTTGAACACCTAATTCTGTCTCTGTCTCCCAGTGCTGGAAAAATAGTCCTGCAACTCCATCCAGGCTGGGCCTTGACTGGTCTGTGGAAAAGAAAAATAGAGCAGTGAATGAGTATCCTCCAACTTCTCCAGATTGTATTGTGAATTTACAAATGAAGTGGGACTTGTATAAGAATTGAGTTCACTAATCAGCTGTCAAGCAGTTGTAGTCACAGCAGAGAGAGGGATGAGCAAGAAAGAGGTAGAAAACTTTCATGCTGTGATAGTAGTTGACCTTAGCAGTGAGTAGTGAGGTAAGGAATGTTACTAGATCAATAAATGTTCTGACCAGCCATTCTTGCATTAATGAACCAGATAATCAAGAATCAGGATAAAGAACTGACTGTTTGTAAAACCAAATTAGAGTGGTTACACCAGTTGAACCTAAGTAGTGGAACTGGATAAAAATGGTGTGCCCCTGCCTAACATGCCTGTACTTCCCAACTTTAAGTTGTTTACCTCAAGATAAATGTTGTGAGTAGTACTTGGTGTGCTCTGTTACAAAGCCCTAGTCCCTGGAGCACATGGTCAGAGAACCTGTTTAAACTTTTTAACATAATTATATGGGATAATATTTATATTATTATCACTATGTCTTCCCTGTCTCCAACCCCTCCTGTAGACCCTTCATTGTGTTCTACTCCATTGCCTCTTTTTGTTTAACAAGTTACTGTTTGAATGTGACCTCTGTTTGGTGTAAGACATCCCAGCTATGAAGCAAAAGGTTGTCTGCACTGGACATTGACTGTGTAAAGGAATGTGCACACATAGGACCCTTTTCCTTGGAAGAGGAAGAGGAAATGCTCTGGGAGATTGGAGGATATTACTAAATTACCAAATTCCCTGGTTAGTGTCCAGTCCAACCATAGTGTGGAAGGACCTACCTGGGAGGATTTTTTTTCTCTCTGAGTTTTTTGATCTCTTCTCACACAGTAGGGAAACTGTTAATGTCCTGATTGAAGCCCAGCTGAGATGTCCCAGTTGATGATGGACTCTGGGGTGGGTTAGGAATCAAGAGCACCAGCAGGAGGGAACTTCCAGGTTCTTTCCTGGATTCTCCTCTGCTTTTGCTGTAGAGAGTTGTAAGATAGACCATAAACCATGCCATGGTTAATTTAGCATGTTCAGAACAGGTATGCTGAGCTGTCATTTCTGCGGGGACTTGGATGGATCATGAGCCAGACTGTGTTCTGTTCATCCATGTGGTGACTTGGGCAGTAGTCCTTGTCCTCTGAGCCTCCCTGAGTATGGGAATACTCTACAGGAGGATATGATGCTTGAAATATCACAGTCAAGTTGCACACACAGGCACGCCTGTGGTGTGTAGTAGGACGGCAGTTTGGAAAACTTCTAGTTTCTAGAAGTTCTGAACATTGCACTCCGCTTTCATGACCCTGACCCCACCTACTGAGGCAGCACAAACATGCAGAAGGTCAGGTCACCTGCTGAGGGCCTGGACACCTGCTGAATAAAAGGGGAAAAACCTGGGGACACAGGACACCTGGGAAATGGAGTCCACAGTACCAAGGTGCTATGGAGCAAGGCATCCTGGGAAATGGAGTCCAGAATGGAGTGATGCTGTAGAGAAAGGCATCCTGGGAGATGAAGTAAAATAGGTGGAGGCAATACAGAGCAAGATATCCTGTGAAATGTAGTCCACGTGAAATGATGTCACGGAGAAAGGAATTATGGGAAATTAGGTCCACAAGGAAGACACACTGTGGACAGGAGGACACACTGCAGACAGGAGGATATTATGAGCAAGGCATCCTGGGAAACGTAGTCTGAAATGTAGTCGATCTGAAATGATGTCAAAGAGAAAGGAATCATGGGAAATGTAGTTCATATGTAGTGATAACATAGAGAATTGCATCATGTGAATACTACTGCTGGTATAAAGGAGAAACAGGAAGTTTTCTTCTAACTTTACAGAAGAGGAAACAGGAAAACAGATGAGGGCAAAGGAAAGCCCTGGATTTAACCAACAGTAAACCCTAACACTTACCAAAACATCCCCTACCCTAACACTAACCAGACCCAAAACCTAAATCTAACCATAACCCAAACCACAAACACCTGATCCTAAACATAACATGTCACTAAGTCTAAATCTAACCCTAACCCTAACCACAAACTCCTCTACATTAAAACTAACCAGACGCAGATCTTAAATTTAACCCTTTCACTAACCACAAACTCCCCTACCATAACCATAACCATAACCATAACCAAAACCATAACCATAACCACAAAAAACCCTACAGAATCCCGAACCTGACCCTAAGCCTAAACCTAACCCTAAGCCTAACCGCAAATTCCCCTATCCTAACACTAACCTGAACCCAAACCCTAACCCTAAACATAACCACAAACTCCCCTATCCTAACCCTAACCCTAACCCTGAGGAGGCATCCTGAAAGATGAAGTCAAACACATAGAGAAAATATAGAGCAAAGAATCCTGGGAAATGGAGACCAAATGTAATGAAGACAAGGGGAAATACACCATGGCAAATGTAATCATATGTGATGATGTCATGCAGAAAGGCATTATGGGAGATGTAGTCCATATATAATGATATCATAGAGAAAATATTACAGGAAATGTAGTTCATATGTAATGATGTCATAGAGAAAGGGATATGGAGACATGTAGTCCATATGTGGTGATGTACAGAGAAATGCATCATGGAAAGCTGACTGATGGTATAAAGAGGTAACAGGAAGTTACCTTCTGACCAGAGTGTGGAGGAAACAGGACACCTGAGGAGGGCAAATGTCACAGCTGCAACTAACCAATAACCCAAACGAATAACTGAAGATATAACCCTAACACTAACCATAACCGTAACTGGACAAAAAGCCTAACACTAACTCTAACCTGAGGCAAGACTAAACCTAACCCTAACCTGACTTAAGCCTAACCCTAACCCTAACATGACCCTAACCATAACCTAACCAGAACATAAAGACTAACACTAACACTAACCTGACCATAAATCAAACCTTAACACAAAACCCTAACCACAAACTGCCTTAACCTAACAGAATCATAACAGAAGGCCTACCCCTAACCATAACCTCACACTAACCATAACCTGACCCTAACACTAACCATAATACTAACACTAACATGACCCTAAATCTAACGCTATCAAAAACACAAACGACAAACTTGCCTACCAAAATTCTAACCTGACCCAAATCCTAAATTTAACCCGAACCCTAACCACAAACTCAACTACTCTAACCTGACCCCAAGCCTAAATCTAACCCTAACACTAACCACAAACTCCCCTAGCCTAACATGACCCAACATAAATCTAATCCTAACACTAACCACAAACTCCCTGAGCAATAACCAAAAGACCCCTAACCTGTAACCCTAAACCAATCCTAACACTGACCCTACTCACAAACTCCTCAAACCCTGATTCTAAGAACTTGTAACCGATAACCCTAACCATAACCCCAAGAAATGAAAGTCTGACGCTAACACTAACCCCTAATTCACAACCTAAAAATCTATAACACTTAAACCTACCATAACCTAACCTAACACAAAACTCTAATCTAACCTAACCCTAACCAAACCTAACATAACCCTAACACTAACATAACCCTAACCAATAAGCCTAACTTAACCCTAACCCTAACATAGCCTAACCCTAAGATTAACGCCTGATCCTGACCATGACCCCCTGAAACTAATCCCTGACCTGGAACCAAAAAACCCATAAAATTTAATCCAAATGCTAACCATAACCCATGACTCTGACCCATTCACCCTGACCCTAACACACACCCTAACTATTAACTCTAACCCCTGATCCTGACCTATTGACCCTGACCCCCACCCCAACACTCCTGAGGCAGAACAACCCTGCCAAAAGTCAGGTCACCTGCTGAGGCCCTGGACAGCTGCTGAAGAAAAGGGGAAACTCCTGAGGAAACAGGACACCTGGGAAATGGAGTTCAACATGTCATGCTGCTGTGGAGAAAGGCATCCTGGGAAATGGAGTCCAAATGATGGTGTAGTGAAAGGAATCCTGGGAAATGAAGTCTGGAATATCGCGATGCAGTTAAGAAAAGCATCTTGGGAAATGGAGTTTAAAGCATTCTGATGGTATAAAGAGGAAATAGTAAGCTTCTTTCTGACTCAAAAGCCATGCTGGGAAATTGTAGTTCAGAATAGATGGACACTACAAAGAAAAGCATCCTGGGAAATGGAGTTCAACACAGAGTGATGCTATAGGAAAAAGTAACCTAGGAAAGCATCCAAGAGGCATGATGGGAAATGGAGTTTCTAGCAGGCGACCACAGCAAGGCAACATGGGAAATGAAGTCTAAAATGAAGACACACCTAAGGCTAACTTAACCCTGACTGCCTGACCCTGACCCCCTGACTCTGATCCTCAAATACCTTGGCAAAGGTCATAGACACTTGGTGAAGGCACTGGTTACCTGCTAAACAAAAGGGAAACTCCTGAAGACACAAGACACCTGGGAAATGGAGTCCACAATGTCATGATGCTATGGAGAAAGGCATCCTGGGTAATGGTATCCACAATGTTATGGTGCTGTGGAGAAAGGCATCCTGGAAAATGGAGTCCCCAATGTCATGGTGCTATGGTGAATGGCATCCTGAGATGTGAAGCACATCCCAGTGATGCTATAGAGAAAGCCATCTGGGAAAATGGAGTCCTTATGTATTGATGTTTTAGAGAAAGGCATCCTGGGAAATAAAATCCATATGTTGTAGAGAAAGCCATCCTGTGTAGCTGAAGTTTTCTCCAGTCCTGCCTGGCGCATGGTCAGGACCAATCTCTCTTACCCGCCAGTCCTGCAGCAGCTCAGACCAAAGCAAGTAAACACACAGAGACTTATATTGCTCACAAACTGTGTGGCCATGGCAGGCTTCTTGTTATCTACTTCTTACACCTTAAATTAACCCATTTCCATTAATCTACACCTTGTAACATGGCTTGTGGCTTAACCAGTATCTTACATGCTGGTACTCAGGGTGGCAGATGGTACCTGTCTCCTGACCCAGCCTTCCTGTTCCCAGAATTCCCTTTTTTTTGTTTGTTTAGCCTGCACTTCCTGCCTGGCTACTGTCCAATCAGCATTTTATTTATACAGAGCCATATCCACAACACTCCCATTAGAATGGAAGTCCAGAATGTAAAGAGCCTCTAAAGAAAGGTGCATTAGGGAATGAAGTTCCACATGCTCTAACAAAAGGCACCCTGGGAAATGATGTCCAAATGTACAGATGCTTTAGAGTAAGTCATCCAGGGAAATGAAATCACACATGTAGTGGTGCCATGGAGAAAGGGATCCTGGGAAATGAAGTCCCAACAGACTGATTTAATAGAAAAAGGCAACCTGTGAAATGGAGTTTAAAGGATACTGATCATATAAAAAGGAAACACTAAGTTTCCTTCTGACACAAAAGGAATGATGGGAAATGTAGTTTGGAACAGATGGGCAACAAAGAGAAAAGCATCCTGGGAAATGGAGTCCAACACATAGTGATGCTATGAAGTAAAGAAAAATAGGAAATCAACCAAGAGCCATGATGGGAAATGTAGTTTCTAACAGATGACCAATACAAAGGAAGGCAACCTGGGAAATGAAGTCCAAATGTAGAGACACCTAACCCTAATCTAATCCTAACCCTAACACCTGACTCTGACCATCTGAACATGACCTCTGACCATGCCCCCCCCCGACCATAAAACCCACCCTCACACTTCTGGGAGCAAAACAATCCTGCAGAATGGCAGGGCCACCTGGTGAGGGCACTGTACACCTGCTAAAGAAAAGAGGAACCTACTGAGGACACAGGACACCTGGAAAATAGAGTCCAAATGTAGTGATGATATAGACAAAGGCATGCGTGAATGTAGAGTCCCAAATGCAGGGATACTGTAGAGAATGGCATCCTGGGAAATGAAGAACAAAATGTACTGAAGCTCTAGAGAAAGGCAGCTTGGGAAATTAAGTCCAGAATGTACTGATGCTCTAAAGAAAGGCATCCTGGGAAATCAAGATTTTATGTAGTGATGCTGTAGAGAAACACATCCTGAAAAATGAAGTCCATCTGTAATGATTTTGTAGGGAAGGGCATCCAGGGAAACGAAGTCCAAATATACTGATGCTATAGAGGAAGGCATCCTGGGAAACGGACTCCACATTTAATGATGCTGTAGAGAGAGGAATCCTGGGAAACAAAGTCCATCATTGTGATATTGTAGAGAATGACATCCTGGGAAATGACGTCCAAAATGTCATGGTCCTACAGAGCAAGACATCCTGGGAAATGAGTTGTTAAATTTCCTGTTGCTATAGGAAAAACATCCTGGGAAAGGAAGTCCATATTTAGTGATGCAGTAAGTAATGGCATCCTGCGCAATGAAGTCCATATGAAATGACGCTATAGAGAAAGGCATCAAGGAAAATGAAGTACAGAATATAGTGTTGTGGTAGAGAAAAACATTCTGGAAAATGCAGTCCAGAATATACTCATGCTATAGAGAGAGGCATGCTGGGAAATGAAGTCAATCTTGGTGAAGCTGTGAGAAATACAACCTGGAAAATGATGTCCAAAATATCATGGTGCTATAGAGAAAGACATCATGGGAAATGAAGTCAATATGTAATGATGCTGTACAGAATGAAATTCATATGCATTGATGCCTATAATGAAAGGCATCCTTGGAAATGAAGTCCATCATGCAGTTGTGCTGTAGAGAAAGGCATCTGGTGAGTTGAAGTCCATATGCAGTGATGCTCTAGAGAAAGGCATCCTGGGAAATGAAGTCCAGAATATTGTGTTGTTCTAGAGAAATCCATGCTGGGAAATGAAGACTAGAATGAAATTCTGGTCTAGAAAAATTCATCCTGGGAAATCAAGTTCAGAATATTCTGATGCTGTAGATAAATCCATTTTTGGAAATGAAGTCCTTATATAGTGATGTTGGAGAGAAAGGCGTTCTGAGAAATGAAGTTCAGCATGTACTGATGCTGTAGAGAAAGGCATCCTGGGAAATGAGTTCTAGAATATAATGATGCAGTAGGGTAAGGCATTCTGTGAATTAAAGTGCAAATGTATGGATGCTGAAAAAAGAAATTATAGAAAATGAAGTCTAGAATGTACTGATGCTGTAGAGAAAGGCATCCTGGGAAATGAAGTCCGCAATGCACACATGCTATACAGAAAGGCATTCTGGGAAATGGAGTGCAGAATGTAGTGATGCTGTGGAGAAAGGCATCATGGCAAATGAAGCCCAGGATGCAGTGATGCTCTAGAGAAAGGCAACCTGGGAAATAATGTTGTAATGTACTGATGCTATAGAGAAAGGAATCTTGGGAAATGTAGTTCAAAAAGTACTGATGTGGTACAGAAAGGCATCCTGGAAAATGAAGTGGATAATATAGTGATACTGTAGAGAAAAATACGTTGGGAAATGAAATCCAAAATGCCATGGTGCTATGGAGAAAGGCATCCTGGGAAATGGATTTTAATGCATACAGATGGTATAAAGAGGAAACAGTAAGTTTTCTTCAGACCCAAAAGACATGATGGAAAATTTAGTTTGGATGGTGTAGTTAGAATTTCCTGCCTGGCCCAGTCAGGACAAATCTCTCTCACCTACCAGTCCCACAGTCGCTCAGACCCAACCAAGAAAGCACACAGAAACTTACATTGTTTAGAAACTGTATGGCCGTGGTAGGCTTCTTGTTATCTGCTTCTTCTATCTTAAATTAACCCATTTCTGTTAGTCTATACTTTGCCACATGTCTTGTGGCTTACCAGTGTCTTTACATGTTGCTTTTCATGGCGGCAGCTGGCAGTGTCTCTCTCCAGCCTTCTACTTCCAAGAATCCTCTTCTCTCTTGTCCCACCTATACTTCCTGCCTGGCCACTGGCCAATCAGAACTTTATTTACACAGTGCGATATCCATAGCAGGATGGATGGACAATTAAGAGAATAGCATTCTGGGAAATGGAGTACAACACATAGTGATGCTATAAGGAAAAGCAACCTAGTAAATTATCCAAGTGGCAAGATGGGAAACGTATTTTCTAATACACGACCAATACACAGTTAGGAAACCTGGGAAATGAAGTCCAAAATGTAGACACCTAACTCTAAAGTAACCCTAACCCTAACCCTAACCATGATCCCCAGACACTAATACCCTGACCCTGATCCCCACCATTACACTGTTGAAAGCACAAGAAACCTCCAGAACGTCAGGGCCACCTGCTGAGGCTCTATACATGGTGAGGTCATAGGACACCTGCTCAGGTAAGGGGGAAGCTATTGGGGATACAGGACACCTGGGAAATAGAGTCAAAAATGTCAAGGAGCTATGGACAAAGGCATCCTGGGAAATGAAGTCCATCCTAGTGATGGTATAGAGAAAAGCATCCTAGGAAATGAAGCCCTAAATGTCATGGTGGTATAGAGGAAGGCAACCTGGGAAATGAAGTCCAGAATGTAGTAATGCTGTAGAGAAAGGCATCCTAGGAAATGTAGTCATGAATGTACTGATGCTGTAGAGAAAGGCATCTTGAAAAATGAATTTCAGAGTGTACTGATGCTATAAAGAAAGGCATCCTGGAAAATGAAGTCCAGAATGTAATACTGGTCTAGAAATATTTATCCTGGGAAATGAACTTCAGAATGTAATGATGCTGTAGAAAAAGGTATCCTGGAAATGAAGTCACACAAGTAGTGATACTGTAGAGAAAGGCATTCTGGAAAATGAAGTCCAACATGTAGTGTTGCCTAGAGAAAACCATCCTTGGAAATGAAGTCCAGAATGTAGTGATGCTGCAGTGAAAGGCATCCGGGGAAATAAAGTACATAATATGATGATGCTGTAGAGAAAAAATACATTTTTTTTTTTTTTGGTTTTTCGAGACAGGGTTTCTCTGTGTAGCTTTGCGCCTTTCCTAGAACTCGCTTTGGAGACCAGGCTGGCCTCAAACTCACACAAATCCACCTGGCTATGCCTCCCGAGCGCTGGGATTAAAGGCATGTGACACGACCGCCGGGCGAGAAAAAATATCTTTCAATGGAAATTCCAAATGTCATGGTGCTATGGAGAAAGGCGTCCTGGAACATGGAGTTTAAAGCATTCTGATGGCAAAAAGAGGAAACAGTAACTTTCCTTATGATTCAAAAGTCATCATGGGAAATTAATTTTGATAGATGGACAATACACTGAAAGCATCCTGGTAAACGGAGTCCTCAGCCAACATACTTAAATTCAATTTCAAAAAATGAAATATTTTGGAAAAAAATCTAAAATGTGTCAATAATCTGACCAATCATTATAATATCTCTTTTTATTTTGTTTACATATTTCAACAAATATGGACAAAATGCCTATCAATTTAAATGATAAGTAACATTCTAGATTTCATACCTCTGTTCAAATACATGAGATAATGAATTCTGGTCTAAAATTTCATAGATATGCCTTTTCTGTTGCTTTGATAATAGAACATATCTATGTGAACTTAGAAAAGGGTTTAATTTGGCCCTGGGTTCCACAGCAATACATGAACCTCTTAAAAGTGGCATGGAAACAAGTGTCAGATATGGCAGCTAAAACAGGCAGCTAAGAATTTACCTTCTTGTCCTGCAGCATAAAGCAAATGTGTAAATTGGAAATGGTGTGCAGATTTAAATGCTCAGGACAACCCTCGTGAATGATTTCTTCCTGCAGTGTACCATTTTCAAAATTTTCTCAAATGATATCTCAGACTGAAAATGATAGATTACTCAGATTTCAAGAACTGATGCTTGCTTTCTATTACATGGACCAATTCATGATGGAGATAAACTCTGTAATCATATAGATGCCTCAAAATCCATGTTACGAGAATGATAACAGAAAAACATTCATGATTGATAATTATTTTAATGGTTTGTTTCTGTTTTAATTATGGTGTGTGTGTGTGTGTGTGTGTGTGTGTGTGTGTGTGTGTGTGTGTGTGTGTGTGTGTGTTTGTGTCTTCCTCTGGGTATATGTATGTGCATTCTGGTTCCCAAGAATGCTAGACCCTTGGAGGTTCTTATTGCAAGAATTACTGGAAGTCATCCAAAACCTGATCTTGGTCCAGGGAATGATCTTTGGTTAACACTTCAGATCTCACAATTGTTTTAGGTTTCAAAGAAAAAGAACTTTGTTTTAAGTCTTTTCATTGTACCTTTGAAGTAAATAAATTATTAACAAGGTTCACTAAAGACTAATGTGACAATCCCAGTGTGGCTTCTATTTGGCAGCATGTGAGAAAGATATTGAAGTGTGGGATATATGTGGCAAATTCAATTAGTCAAGTTTAGTGTTTTGGGTGTGAAGACCTTCATTCACTGGTGCACAAAAGAACCTTGTTGGGACATCCCAAGTTGGATTGGGCAAGGGGGTGCTGAATAGAAGAACCTTGCTGAGATATCCCATAGTGGATTGAGCAAGGGATACCTGAACAGAAAAGCTTTGCTGAGATAACTTTTACTGGTTTGAGGAAGGGGGAGCTGAATGGAAGATCCTTGCTGAGTAGACAGAGCAAAAGAGCTAAAAAGCAAGATTTTTCTCCTGAGCCAGAGTAGATTGCTACATTTTTGTAATTTCTTTGGCCAGAGAAGTAGGACTTTTCTAGGAAGCCCCCTTAAGTGGGAGCTGAGCAAAACTCAGCTGCAGCATCTCTCCAGGAGAAGAGCAGGACTGCTCTATCCCGCGGGTAGACCATCACCTATCACACCAGGTGTAGCCTGAATTTCCCAAACCGTCAGGAATCTCTGACTTTCCTGAACAGTTAGGATACCCTTCCCTGCTGAAGCAGTCCCAAGCCTGCCTTTCCTGAGAAGTCAGAAAATCTTCCCTCCGTGTTTGAGATAAACAGCTCCAGGCATCCAGGACACCTTCAGGGAAGAGTTGTTGTTGTGAGCAGCTTGAGGTATCTGGATTAACTTGCCCTCCAGGACTGAACTGTCTCCTTGCAGTTACAGCCATCAGAGGTGGGCTAAACATCTCCAGGTGTCCAGGACACCTTCAGGGCAGAACAGCTCGAGGTCTCCAGTAAAACTCTCCCTCAAGTGCTGAACTGTCTTATTGAAGTTCCAGCTGTCAGAGATGTCCTAAGCAACTCAAGGTGTTTCCTGACACCCCACATAGTCAAAACATCTTTCCCTGGAGTTGTAAAAGTCATGATTTTGTGCCAAAGTCGTGGACCAATCCCAGAGTTGTTGCAACCAATTTACTTACAAAATACATTTTCAGGATGTTAACATCAGCAGTGTATTCCAAACTACATTTCCCATCATGACTCTTGGGTCATTATTCATGATGCCTTTGATGACATCGTCAGCATGGATTGGTCTCCATTTTCCTGGTCTCCTTTCCAGTACACTAGAATGATTCTAGAAACTACATTTTCCATCATGCCTCTTTGGTCAGACAGAAAGTTCCTGTTCAATCTTTCTTCCATCATATGCTTTGACCTTCTTTTTTCCAGATGCTGTTCCTAGTATTTGTAGTGTATTCCAAACTACATTTCCCATCATGCCACTCAAGTCATTCTCTAGGATATCTTTCCTTACACCATCACTACATATGGACTTCATTTCCCAGGATGCCTTTCTCTACAGCATGATTAAATGTGGAGTCCGTTTCCCAGGATGCCTTCCTCTATAGCATCAGTATATTTGGACTTCGTTTCCCAGGATGCCCTTCTCTACAAAATCATTACAGATGGACTTCATTTTTCAGGATGCCTTTCTCTACAGCATCACTACATAAAAACTTCATTTCCCAGGATGACTTTCTTAAGAGCCTCAGTACATTCTGGACTTCATTTGCCTGGTTGCCTTTCTCTAGAGCATCAGTACATTCTGGACTTCATTTCCCAGGATGCCTTTCTCCATAAGATCACTACATGTGTGACTTCAATTCCCAAGATGCTCTTATCTACAGTATCCCTGCATTTGGGACTCTACATCCAAGCATGTCTTTGTCTATACAATCACTACATTTGGACTCTATTTTCCAGGTGTCCTGTGTCCTCAGTAGGTTCCTCTTTTCTTTAGCAGGTGTCCAGTGCCCTCACCAAGTGGTCCTGACATTCTGCAGGTTTGGTTTGCTCTCAGAAGTGTGAGGGTGGGTGGTAGGGTCAGGGGCTCATGGTCAGGGGTCATGGTCAGATGGTCAGAGTCAGGTGTTAGGGTTAGGATTAAGTTAGGGTTAGGTGTCTCTACATTTTGGACTTCTTTTCCCAGTTTGCCTTCCTGTGTATTGGTCATCTCTTAGAAACTACATTTCCCATCATGGCTCTTGGTTGATTTCCTACTTTCCTTACCTTCACAGTATCACTATGTGTTGGACTCCATTTCCCAGGATGCTTTTCTTTGTGTTTCCCATCTATTCCAAACTACATTCCCCATCATACCTTTTGGGTCAGAAAGAAATTTGGTGTTTCCTTTTTATATCATCAGTATCCTTTAAACTCCATTTCACTGGATGCCTTTTTCTACTATATCAGTACGTTGGGACTTAATTTCCCAGGATGCCTTTCTCCATAGCGCCATGACATTTTGGGCTTCATTTACCAAGTGGCCTTTCTCTATAGCACCAGGACATTTAGGGCTTCATTTCCCAGGATGCCTTTCTCCATGGCACCACTACATGGTGATTTCATTTCCCTGTATGACTTACTCTAAAGCATCCATACATTTGGACATCATTTCCCAGGGTTCCTTTTGTTAGAGCATCACTAAATGTGGAAGTTTATTCCCTAAGGCGCCTTTCTTTAGAGGCTCTTTACATTCTGGACTTCCATTCCAATGGGAGTGTTGTGGATATGGCTCTGTATAAATAAAATGCTGATTGGACAGTAGCCAGACAGGAAGTGAAGGCCAAACAAATGAAAAAGGGAATTCTGGGAACAGGAGGCTGTGCCAGGAGACAGGTACCATCTGCCACCCTGAGTACCAGCATTTAAGATACTGGTAAGCCACAAGCCATGTTACAAGGTGTAGATTAATAGAAATGGGTTAATTTAAGGTGTAAGAAGTAGACAACAAGAAGCCTGCCATGGCCACACAGTTTGTAAGCAATATAAGTCTCTGTGTGTTTACTGGCTTTGGTCTGAGCTGCTGCAGGACTGGCAGGTAAGAGAGATTGGTCCTGACCGTGGGCCAGGCAGGACTGGAGAAACCTTCTGCTACACAGCATGGCTTTCTCTACAACATATGGACTTTATTTCCCAGGATGCCTTTCTCTAAAACATCACTATATGGACTCCATTTTCCTAGATGCCTTTCTCTATAGCATCACTGGGATGTGCTTCACATCTCGGCATGGCATTCACCATAGCCTCATGACATTGTGGACTCCAATTCCCAGGATGCCTTTCTCCAAATCGCCATAACATTGTGGATTCCATTACCCAGGATGCCTTTCTCCATAGCATCATGACATTGTGGACTCCATTTCCCAGGATGCCTTTCTCCACAGCACCATGACATTGTGGACTCCATTTCCCAGGTGTGCTGTGTCTTCAGTAGTTTCCCTTTTGTTTAGCAGTTAACCAGTGCCTTCACCAAATGTCTATGACCTTCGCCAAGGTATTTGTGCTCTGCACAGTTTGACGCTGGGGATCAGGGAAAGGCAGTCAAGGTTAAGTTAGCCTTAGGTGTCTCTACCTTTTGGACTTCATTTCCCATGTTGCCTTGCTGGGGTTCGCTGTTAGAATCTCCATTTCCAATCATGCCTTTTGGATGATTTCCTAGGTTACTTTTTCCTAAAGCATCACTCTGTGTTGAACTCCATTTCTCAGGATGCTTTTCTTTGTACTGTCCATCTATTCTGAACTACAATTTCCCAGCATGGCTTTTGAGTCAGAAAGAAAATTACTATTTCCTCTTTATACCATCAGAATGCTTTAAAATCCATTTCCCAAGATGCCTTTCTTCACTGCCTCACTATATTTGGGACTCCATTTCCCAGGATGCCTTGCTCCACAGCACCATGACCTGTTGGACTCCATTTCCCAGGTGTCCTGTGTCCTCAGGAGTTTCCCCTTTTCTTCAACAGGTGTCTAGGGCCATCAGCAGGTAACCTGACTTTTGGCAGGGTTATGATGCCTCAGCAGTGTTTAGTTGGGCCTCAGGGTCAAGAGGTCAGGATCAGGGGTTAGAGTTAATAGTTAGGGCTTAGGTTAGGGTCAGGGACAGTGAGTCAGTGTCATGGGTTAGGGTTAGCGTTAGGATTAAATTTTATGGGTTTTTTTGGTTCAGGGTCAGGGATTAGTGTCAGGGGGTCAGAGTCAGGATCAGGGGTTAATCTTATGGTTAGGCTAGGTTAGTGTTAGGGTTAAGTTAGGGTTATTGGTTAGGATTATGTTAGGGTTAGCGTTATGTTAGGTTAGGGTTAGGTTAGGTTAGAGTTTTGTGTTAGGTTAGGTTAGGTTAATGTTTAAATGTTATAGATTTTTTAGGTTGAGAGTTAGGGGTTAGGGTTAGGGTCTGACTTTCGTTTCTTGGGATTGTGGTTAGGGTTATGGGTTACAAGTTTTTTGAATCAGTGTTTGAGGAGTTTGTGAGTAGGGTCAGTGTTAGGATTGGGTTAGCGTTACGGGTTAGGGGTCTTTTGGTTATTGCTGGGGGAGATTTTGGTCAGTGTTAGGGATAGATTTATGTTGGGTCATGTTAGGGTAGGGAGTTTGTGGTTCAGGTTATGGTTAGATTTAGGTTTAGAGTCAGGTTAGAGTTAGGGTTGGCCAGTTTGTGGTTTTGGTTTTTGTTAAGGTTAGGTTTAGAGTCATGTTAGTGTTAGTTTTACAGATAGGGTTAGGTTCAGGTTAGGTTGAGGTTAGGGTTAGGGTTAGGGTTAGGCTTTGTGTCAGGTTACAGTTAGGATAAGGGTGTCTGTGGTTAGGGTTATGTGTTAGGGTTAGGTTTAGGGTCAGGTTAGTGTTTTGTTTAGTGTTAGGGTGTGGAGCATGTTAGGGTTAGGGTGAGGTTAGTGTTAGGGTTTGTGTCAGGTAGGGTTAATGTAAGTGTGTCTGTGGTTCGTGATAAGTGTTTGTGTTAGGTTTATGGTCAGGTTAGTATTAGTGTTAGGTTTAGTGTTCTGGTTAGTTTAGGATTAGGGTCAGGTTAGGGTTAGCTTTAGACTTTGTGTCAGGTTAATGTTAGGGTTCGGGTTAGTTTAGGGTCAATTTTATGTGTTTAGTTATTCTTTGAGGTTTATGAGTAGTTCCAGCTGTGACCTTTGCCCTCCACAGGTGTTCTGTTTTCACAGGTGTTCTGTTTTCTCCACTCTCCGGTCATAAGGTAACTTCCTGTTCCTTCTTTATACCATCAGTCGGCTTTCCATAACGCATTTCTCTATGACATCACCACATATGGACTAAATGTCTCCATATCCTTTTCTCTATGACATCATTACGTATGGACTACATTTCCTGTAATATTTTCCCTATGACAACATTATATGTGGACTTCATCTCCCATAATGCCTTTCTGCATGACATCATCACATATGATTTCATTTGCCATGGTGCATTTCCCCTTGTCATCATTACATTTGGACTACATTTCCCAGGATTCCTTGCTCTGTATTGCCTCCACCTGTTTTACTTAATCTACTGGGATGACTTTCTGTCTACCTTTGCATTGTACTAGAAATTCCATTTCCCGTCTTTGCTCTCAAGTCAGTAGGAAATGTCCTCTTCCCTTTTTAGAGCATCAGTCCTTGTAGTTCTTTGTTTCCCAGCATGCATCTCAGGTCATTTCCCAGGATGCCTTTCCTTATAGTATCAGAGTTTCAGACTTCATTTCCCCGGATTCCTTTCAGTACACCATCATTTGGACTCCATTTCCCAGGATGCCTTTCTCTACAGCATCATTACATTTCAGACTCCATTTCCCAGATGCCTTTCTCTAAATCATCACTACATTCTGGACTCCATTTCCCAGGATGCCTTTCTTTATAGCACCATGAAATTAAGGACGTTATTTCCCAGCATGCCTTTCTCTGTACCATTAGTATATTATTTACATGAATTTTCATAATGCCTTTCTCTATAGAATCACTGTTTGGACCTCATTTCCCAGGATGCCTGTCTCTGTGCCCTCACTTCCTTGTGGACTTCATATCTTAGGTTGCCTTTCTCTACAGCCTCATACTGTGTTGCACTTCATTTCCCAGGATTCCTTGCTCCACCGCAACATTTAGGGTTAGGGTTAAAGGTTAGGGATCTGTTTGTGGTTAGATTAAGGGTTTGGGTTAAGTCTTTGGGGTTTTGTTTAGCTTCAGGGTATCACGGTTAGGGTTCAGGTTTGTGGTTATGTTTAGAGAGTCAGGGTCTGGGTCAGGGTTCAGGTCATGGACAGGGTCAGGTTCAAGGTTGGGATTAGTTTTAGGGTCAGGGTCGGGGTTAGGGTTAGGGTCAGTGTCCGTGTCAGGGTCGGGGTTGGGGTTAGGGTTAGAGTCAGGATCGGGTTTGGGGTTAGGGTTACCATCTGGGTTAGCGGCAGGATCAAGGTTAGTGGTTAGTTACGGGCGTTCTTTGCCCTCAGCAGGCATCTCTGACCCTCATCACGTGTCCTGTGGCCTCCACTCTTGGGTCAGATGGAAACTTCCTGTTCCTTCTTTATAACATCAGCATGTTTGGACTCCATCAGTACATGTTGAACTACATTTCCCATCCTGCCTCTCGGGTCTCCTCCCAGGATGTCTTCCCTTTCAGTGTCTATATGTGTTTAACTACATTTCCCATCATGCCTGTTGGGTTACTTTCCAGGATGTCTTTGATGACATCATCAGTTCGGTTGGACTGTTTCCCAGCATTCCCTATCAGTACATTAGAATGGTTTTAGAAACTACATTTCACATCGTGCCCCTTGGATGGTTTCCTGGGATTCCTTTGCTTATAGCATTGCCACATGTTGGACCCCATTTCCCAGGATGCCTTTCTCAGAATTGCTCGTGTATTCCAAACTACATTTCCCATCAGGACACTCAGGTCATTTCCCAGGATGCTTTTCCTTATAGCATCAGTGTTTTAGACTCCATTTCCCTGGATGCTTTTCACTACAGCATCATTTGGACTTCATTTCCCAGGATGCCTTTTTGTACAGCATCAGTACTTTTCAGACTTCATTTCGTAGGATGCCTTTCTCCACAGCATCATTTGGACTCCATTTCCCATGATTACTTTCACTTCATCATCATTTGGACTCCATTTCCCAGGATGCCTTTCTCCACAGGATCATTTGGTCTTCATTTCCCAGGATGCCTTTCACTACACCATCATTTGGACTCCATTTCCCAGGATGCCTTTCTCCACAGCACCATGACATGTTGGACTCCATTTCCCAGGTATCCTGTGTCCTCAGGAGTTTCCCCTTTTCTTCCTCAGGTGTCCAGGGCCTCAGCTGGTGTCCAGGGCCTCAGCAGGTGACCTGACTTTTGGCAGGGTTGTGCTGCCTCACCAGTGTGGGTGTGGGGGTCAGGGTCAATAGGTCAGGATCAGGGGTTAGAGTTAATAGTTAGGGTTTGGGTTAGGGTCAGGTCAGTGGGTCAGAGTCATGGGTTAGGGTTAGCGTCCTGTGCAGGCTAAACCAACAATAAAAGGGAATCTGGGAACAGGAAGGCTGGGTCAGGAGACAGGTACCATCTGCCGCCCTGAGTAACAGCATGTAAGATACTGGTTAAGCCACGAGCCATGTTACAAGGTGTAGATTAATAGAAATGGGTTAATATAAGGTGTAAGAAGTAGATAACAAGAAGCCTGCCATGGCCACACAGTTTGTAAGCAATATAAGTCTCTGTGTGTTTACTCGCTTTGGTCTGAGCTGCTGCAGGACTGGCAGGTAAGAGAGATTGGTCCTGACCGTGGCCCAGGCAGGACTGGAGAAACCTTCTGCTACACAGGATGGCTTTCTCTACAACATATGGACTTTATTTCTCAGGATGCCTTTCTCTAAAACGTCACTATATGGACTCCATTTTCCCAGATGGCTTTCTCTATAGCATCACTGGGATGTGCTTCACATCTCGGCATGCCATTCACCATAGCACCATGACATTGTGGACTCCATTTCCAATGATTCCTTTCTCCAGAGCACCATAACATTGTGGACTACATTATCCAGGATGCCTCTCTCCACAACACCATGACATTGTGGACTCCATTTCCCAGGATGCCTGTCTCCATTGTATCATGACATTGTGGAATCCATTTCCCAGGTGTCCTGTGTCTTCAGGAGTTTCCCTTTTGTTTAGCAGGTAACCAGTGCCTTCACCAATTGTCTATGACCTTCGCCAAGGTATTTGTGCTCTGGACAGTTTGAGGCTTGGGATCAGGGTCAGGGGGTCAGGGGGTTAGGGTAGGCACTCAGGCTTAGGTTAGCCTTAGGTATCTCTACATTTTGGACTCCATTTCCCAGGTGTCCTGTGTCTTCAGGAGTTTCCCTTTTGTTTCACAGGTAACCAGTGCCTTCACCAAGTGTCTATGACCTTCGCCAAGGTGTTTGTGCTCTGGACAGTTTGACACTGGGGATCAGGGTCAGGCAGTCAGGGTTAAGTTAGCCTTAGGTGTCTCTACATTTTGGACTTCATTTCCCATGTTGCCTTGCTGTGGTACCCTGTTAGAAACTCCATTTCTCATCATGCCTCTTGGATGATTTCCTAGGTTACTTTTTCATACAGCATCAGTCTGTGTTGAACTCCATTTCCCTAGATGCTTTCCTTTGTAGTGTCCATCTATTCTGAACTACAATTTCCCAGCATGGCTTTTGAGTCAGAAAGAAACTTACTATTTCCTCTTTATACCATCAGAATGCTTTAAACTCCATTTCCCACGATGCCTTTCTTAACTGCATCATTACATTCCAGATTTCATTTCCCAAGATTCCTTTCACTACACCATCATTTGGACTCCATTTCCCAGGATGCCTTTCTCCTCAGCACCATGACATGTTGGACTCCATTTCCCAGGTGTCCTGTGTCCTCAGGAGTTTCCCCTTTTCTTCAGCAGGTGTCCAGGGCCTCAGCTGGTGACCAGGGCCTCAGCAGGTGACCTGACTTTTGGCAGGGTTGTGCTGCCTCAGGAGTGTGGGGTTGGGGGTCAGGGTCAAGAGATCAGGATCAGGGGTTAGAGTTAATAGTTAGGGCTTGGGTTAGGGTCAGGGTCAGTGGGTCAGAGTCATGGGTTAGGGTTAGTGTTATGGTTCAGTTTTATGGGTTTTTCGGTTCTGGGTCAGGGATTAGTGTCAGGGGTCAAGGTCAGAATCAGGGCGTTAATCTTAGGGTTAGGCTAGGTTAGGGTTAGGCTAGGTTAGGGTTAGGGTTAAGTTAGGGATATTGGATAGGGTTATGTTAGTGTTAGGGTTATGGTAGGTTATGGTAAGGATTAGATTAGTGTAGAGTTTTGTGTTAGGTTAGGTTAGGTTAGGTTTAAGTGTTATGGATTTTTAGGTTGTGAATTAGGGGTTAGGGTTAGGGTCAGACATTCATGTCTTGGGGTTATGGTTAGAGTTATGGGTTACAAGTTCTTACAATCAGGGTTTGAGGGTTTTGTGAGTACAGTGTTAAGATTGGGCTCGGGTTATGGGTTAGGGGTCTTTCGGGTTATTGCTCGGGGAGTTTGTTTTTAGGGTTTGGTTTAGATTTACGCTTTGAATTAGGTTAGGGTAGGGGAGTTTGTCGCTAGAGTTATGGCTACATATAAGTTTGGGGTCAGTTTAGCGTAAGTGTAGGGTAGTTTGTGGTTAGGGTTAGCGTTAGATTTGTGCTTCGAGTCAAGTTAAAGTTAGGGTATGCAAGTTTGTCGGTATGGTTTTTGTTAGTATTAGTTTAGTGTCATGTTAGTGTTTGGGTTAGGGTAAGGGTAAGGGTAACGTTAGGGTTACGGTGAGGTTAGATTTAGGGTTAGGCTTTGTGCTTGGTTAGAGTTAGGGAAAGGGAGTTTGTGGTTAGGATTATGTTTTAGGGTTAGTTTTAGGTTCAGGTTAGTGTTAGGGTTAGGGTTCAAGTCAGGTCAGTTTTAGGGTCAGTTTTGATTGGTTTAGGCTTTGTGTCGTGTTAGGGTTAGGGTTAGATTACAGTAAGGGTCATGTGTTACAGGTATTTAGAATCAGGGTTTATGGAATTTGTGAGTAGGGTCAGTGTTAGGATTGGGTTAGGGTTACTGGTTAGGGGACTTTCAGGTTATTGCTTGGTGAGTCTGTGGTTAGAGTTATGGTTAGTTTATGGTATAGTTTGGGTCAGGTTTGGGTAGGGGAGTTTGTGGTTATGGTTGTGGATCGATTTAGGCTTGGTCAGTTTAGGCTTAGGGTAAGGGAGTGTGTGGTTAGGGTTTGGGTTAGATTAAGGCTTAAATACAGGTTAGATTTAGTGTAGGCGAGTTTGTCATTTGGGTTTTGTTAGGGTTAGGTTTAGGGTCATGTTAGTGTTACTGTAGGGTTAGGGTTATGGTCAAGTTTGGTTTAGGATGAGGTTATGGTTAGGCCTTCTGTTATGTTAGGGTTTGTGTAAGGGAGTTTGTGGTTAGGGTTATGTGTTAGTTTTAGGGTTAGGTTAGTGTTAGGGTTAGTTTTACATTTTGGGTCAGGTTAGGGTTAGGCTTAAGGTTAGGGTTAAGGTTATGGGTTATGTGTTTAGTTAGTCATTGGGGTTATTTGTTATTTCAAGCCGTGACCTTTTCCCTCCACTGGTGTTCTCTTTCCTCTACTCTCCGTTCAGAAGATAACTTCCTGTTCCCTCTTTATAACATCAGTAGGCTTCCCATGATGCATTTCTCTATGACATCACCACATATGGACTACATGTCTCCATATCCTTTTCTCTATGACATCATTACATATGAACTACATTTCCTGTAATATTTTCTCTATGATATCATTATATTTGGACTATATCTCCCATAATGCCTTTCTGCATGACATCATCACATATGATTTCATTTGCCATGGTGCATTTCCTCTTGTCATCATTACATTTGGACTCCATTTCCCAGGATTCCTTGCTCTGTATTGCCTCCACCTGTTTTACTTCATCTCCCAGGATGCATTTCTGTCTACCTTTGCATTGTAGTAAAAACTCCATTTCCCGTCTTGGCTCTCAAGTCAGTAGGAAACATCCTCTTCCCTTTTTAGAGCATCAGCACTTTTAGTTCTTTATTTCCCAGCATGCATCTCGGGTCATTTCCCAGGATGCCTTTCATGACGCAGTGTGGATTGGACTCCATTTCCCACTCTTTGTTTCCATCCATGAGTATGACACTGGGAACTTCATTTCCCATCATGCCTCTTGGATGGTTTCCTTGTTTGCTTTTCATTATACCATCACTATGATGGACTCCATTTTCCTGGGTGCCTTTCTCTAAACCATCACTACATTTCAGAATCCATTTCCCAGGATTCCTTTCTGTAAACCATCACTCCATTCTGGACTCCATTTCCCCGAGTGCCTCTCTCAACAACATCACTATAGTTGGACTCCATTTCCTAGGATGCCTTTCTCCACGGCACCATGACAGGTTGGACTCCATTTCCCAGGTGTCCTTTGCCCTTAGGAGTTTCTCCTTTTCTTCTGGATGAGTCCAGGGCCTCAGCTGGTGACCTGGCATTCTCCATGGTTGTGATGCCTCAGTGGGTGGGGGTTATTGTCAGGGATCAGGTTCAGGTTCAGGGTGGGGTTCAGGGTCAGGGTCTTATTGTTAGTGTTACTGTTAAGGTGAGGGAGGTATTGTTTGAGTTTAGGTTTACTGGTTTTTATGGTTAGGGTCAAAGTTTTAGGGTCAAGAGGTAAAGTTATGGTGATGGGTTAGGGTTAATGTTATGGTTAATGATTAGTGTTTAGGGTTAGAGTTATGTTGCGTGGTTAGGGTCAACAGGTTAAGTTATGGTGGTGGGTTAGGGTTAATGTTATGGTTAATGATTAGTGTTTAGGGTTAGAGTTATGTTGAGTGTTTAGGGTTAGTGGTTAGCATTAGGGGTGTCCCTTGTTCTCAGCAGGTGTCTCTGACCCTCTGCACTTGTCCTGTGTCCTCCACAATCCCACTGTTCCTCTGCAGGTTCCTGTTCATCAGCAGTGTGTTTCCCATCATGCCTCCCGGGTCATTCCCCAGGATGCCATTGATGACACCATCGCTGTGGATTGGACTCCATTTCCCAGGATTCCCTTTCAGTACATTAGAATGGTTCGAGAAACTCCATTTCCCATCATGCCCCTTGGATGGTTTCCTAGGATCCCTTTCCTTAGAGCATTGCTTCATGTTGGACTCCATTTCCCAGGATGCCTTTCTCAGTATTGCTTGTGTATTCCAAACTACATTTTCCATCAGAACACTCAGGTCATTTCCCTTGTTGCCTTTCCTTATAGCATCAGTGTTTTAGACTCCATTTCTCAGGATGCCTTTCTTAACAGCATCACTACATTTCTGACTTCATTTCCCATGATGCCTTTCACTACAGCATCATTTGGACTCCATTTCCCAGGATGCCATTCTTAACAGCTTCAATACATTTCATACTTCATTTCCCAGGATGCCTTTCACTACAACATCATTTGAACTCCATTTTCCAGGATTCCTTTTTCTACACCATCAATACATTTCAGACTTCATTTCCCAGGATGCTTTTCACTACACCATCATTTGGACTTCATTTCCCAGGATGCCCTTCTCCACAGCATTGCGCTGAGGGACTCCATTTCCCAGGATGCCTTTCTCCACAGCACCATGACATGTTGGACTCCATTTCCCAGGTGTCCTGTGTCCTCAGGAGTTTCCCCTTTTCTTCCTCAGGTGTCCAGGGCCTCAGCAGGTGACCTGACATTTGGCAGGGTTGTGCTGCCTCAGCAGTGTGGACTCAGGGTCAAGAGGTCAGGATCAGGGGTTAGAGTTAATAGTTAGGGCTTGTGCTGTGGGATGTTCTGCATGTCAAATGTGTTGCTCTGATTGGTTAAAATAAATAAAGTGCTGATTGGCCAGTAGCCAGGCAGGAAGGATAGGGTAGGCAGGACAAGGAAGAGGAGGAAGCTGGGAACAAGAAGGCTCGGGGAGACACTGCCAGCTGCTGCCATGAGAAGGAATATCAACATGTAAAGACACCGGCAACCCACAAGCCATGTGGCAAAGTATAGATTTACAGCAATAGGTTAATTTAAGATAGAAAAGGTAGATAACAAGCAGCCTGCTATGGCCATACAGTTTGTAAGTAAGCAATATAACTTTCTGTGTGCTTTCTTGGTTGGGTCTGAGTGACTCTGGGACTGGCGGGTAAGAGAGATTTGTCCTGACTGTGGGTCAGACAGAAAAACTCCAACTACAGGCTTGGGTTAGGGTCAGGTTCAGTGGGTCAGAGTCATGGGTTAGGGTTAGCGTTAGGGTTAAGTTTTATGGGTTTTTCAGTTCAGGGTCAGGGATTAGTGTCAGGGGGTCAGAGTCAGGATCAGGGCACTAATCTTAAGGTTAGGCTATGTTAGGGTTAGGATTAAGTTAGGCTAATTGGTTAGGGTTAGGTTAGGTTAGGTTAGGTTTATGTTAGGTTAGGGTAGGTTAGGTTTAAGTGTTATAGATTTTTAGGTTGTGAATTAGGGGTTAAGGTTAAGGTCAGACTTCCATTTCTTGGGGTTATGGTTAGGGTTATGGGTTACAAGTTCTTAGAATCAGGGTTTGAGGAATTTGTGAGTAGGGTCAGTGTTAGGATTAGGTTAGTGTTACAGGTTAGGGGTCTTTCAGGTGATTACTGGGGGAGCATGTAGTGAGGGTTAGGGTTAGATTTAGGCTTCGTGTTAGGTTAGTGTAGGGGAGTATGTGGTTAGTGCTATGGTTAGATCTGGGCTTCAGGTCAGTTTAGGGTTAGTGTAGGTATGTTTTTGGTTAGGTTTTTTGTTAGGGTTAGGTTTAGGGTCATGTTAGTGTTAGTATTATTGTTATGGTTAGGGTCATGTTAGGGTTAGTGTGAGGTTATTGTTAGGGTTAGGCCTTCTGTCATGATTCTGTTAGGGTAAGGCAGTTTGTGGTTAGGGTTTTGTGTTAAGGTTTGATTTATGGTCAGGTTACTGTTAGGGTTAGTCTTTATGTTCTGGTTAGGTTATGGTTAGGTTCATGTTAGTGTTAGGGTTAGGCTTATGTCAGGTTAGGGTTACAGTTAGACTTGCCTTAGGTTAGAGTTAGTGTTAGGCTTTTTGTCCAGTTATAGTTATGGTTAGTGTTAGGGTTATGTGTTCAGTTATTCGTTTGGGTTATTGGTTAGTTGCAGCTGTGACCTTTGCCCTCCTCAGGTGTCCTGTTTCCTCCACTTCCAGTTTCTTCTTTATAACATCAGTAGGCTTCCCATGATGTATTTCTTTATGGTATCACTACATATCACTATATATTTCTGTATGATATCACCACATATGGACTACATGTCTCAATATCCCTTTCTCTATGGCATCATTACATATGAACTCTATTTCCGGTAATATTTTCCCTATGATATCATTATATGTGGACTACATCTCCCATAATGCCTTTCTTTATGACATCATCTCTTATGGACTACATTTGCCATGGTGTATTTCCCCTTGTCATCATTAAATATGAACTTCATTTCCCAGGATTCCTTGCTCTATATTTTCTCTATGTGTTTGATATCATCTTCCAAGATGCCTCCCCAGGGTTAGGGTGAGTGTTAGGGTTAGGGTTAGGATAGGGGAAATTATGGTTAGGTTTAGGGTTAGATTTAGGCTTAGGGTAAGGTTCGTGATTCTGTAGGGTTGTTCATGGTTAGGGTTATGGTTAGGGTTGGGGAGTTTGTGGTTAGGCTTAGATTTAGGCTTAGGGGCATGTTATGGTTAGGGTAGGGTGTTTGTGGTTAGGGTTATAGTTAGATTTAGGATTTGGGTCAGGTTAGTGTTAGGGTAGGGGATGTTTTGGTGAGTTTTAGGGTTTACTGTTGGTTAAATCCATGCTCTCCTTTGCCCTCATCTCTTTTCCTGTTTCCTCTTCTGTAAAGTTAGAAGAAAACTTCCTGTTTCTCCTTTATACCTTCAGTAGTCTTCCCATGATGCATTTCTCTATGGTATCACTACATATGGACTACATTTCCCATGATTCCTTTCTCTATGACATTATTTCATATCGACTACCTTTCAGACTACGTTTCCCAGGAAGCCTTGCCCAAAATGTCCTCCTGTCTGCAGAGTGTCCTGTCCACAGTGTGTCTTCCTGGTGGACTATATTTCCCATAGTGCCTTTCTTTGTCATCATTACATGTGGACTACATTTCCCAGGATGCCTTGCTCTGTATTTCTTCCACCTGTTTTACTTCATCTCCCAGGTTGACTTTCTGTCTACCTTTGCCTCCATTTCCCGTCTTGGCTTTCAAGTCATTAGAAAACGTCCTCTTCCCTTTGTTGAGCATCAGTACCTGTAGTTCTCTATTTCCCAGCGTGCATCTCGGGTCATTTCCCAAGATGCCTTTCATGACACAGTGTGGATCAGACTCCATTTCCCACAATTCTTTTTCAGTGCATGAGTATGACACTGGAAACTTCATTTCCCATAACGCCTCATGGTTGATTTCCTTGTTTGCTTTTCATTATACCATCACTATGATGGACTCCATTTCCCAGGATGCCTTTCTCTAAACCATCACTACATTTCAGACTTCATTTCCCAGGATGCTTTTCTCTAAACCATCTCTCCATTCTGGACTCCATTTGTCAGGATGCCTTTCTCTACACCATCACTACATTTCAGACTCCATTTGCCAGGATGCCTTTCTCTAAACCATCACTCCATTCTGGACTTCATTTCCCAGGATGCCTTGCTCAACAGTACCATGACACTGTGGACTGCATTTCCCAGGTGTCCTGTGTCCCCAGATTTTTCCCCTTTTCTTCAGCAGGTGTCTAGGGCCTCAGCAGGTGACCAGACATTTTGCAGAGTTGTGGTGCCTCAGTGGGTGGTGTCAGGGACATGGGGTCAGGGTTAGGGGTAGAGTCAGGGGGTCAAAGTCTGGGGGTCAGGGTCATGGGGTCAGGATCAGAGGTTAGTGTTAATAGTTATGGTTTGGGTTAGGGTCAGGGGTCAGTGGGTCACAGTCATGGGTTAGGGTTAGCATTAGGGTTAAGTTTTATGGGTTTTTTGGTTCAGGGTCAGGGATTAGTGTCAGGTCAGAAGGAAACTTCCTCATCCCTCTTTACAGCATCATGATTAGGGTTAGGGATAGGGTTAGGGTTAGGGTTAGGGTTAGTGTTTGTTTAGGGTTAGGCTTAGGCTTAGGGTTAGGGTTAGGGTTTGAGTCAGGGTTTATTTTCAGGGCATTAAGGTTATGGTTAGGATTATGTTTTAGGGTTATGGTTATGGTTAGGGTTAGTGTTTTGGTTGGGGTTTAGTTTCAGGGGGTTATGGATAGGGCTATGTGGTACAGGGGTTTATGGTCAGGGTTTGAGGACTTTGTGGTTAGTGTTAGGCTTGTGTTAGTGTTAAGGTTTTGGGGATTTTAGAGTAATGGTAGGCGGGAGTTTGTAGTTAGTATTAGCATTAGTGGTTAGACTCAGTTTCGTTCTTTGCCCTCACCCGGGTTAGGGATACAGTTAGTGTTAGTGTTAGTGTTAGGGTTACCTTTAATGGTTAGGGTTAGCGTTAGTGCTAGGGTTAGAGTTTGTGGTTATGGTTAGGGTTACTTGTTAGGGTTAGTGGTTCGATTCGGAGAATCTTTGCCCTCTGTGGGAGTCTCTGACCCTGATCAGGAGTCCTGTGTCCTCTGCTTTCAGGTCAGTAGGAAACTTCCTGGTCCCTGTTTACAGCATCAGGGTTAGGGTTAGGGTTAGGGTTATGGTTAGGGTTAGGATTAGGGTTAGGATTAGGGTTAGTGTGTGAGTTAGTGTTAGGGTTAGCAATTAGGGTTAGTGCTGTGTCCTCAGACCCTGGGTGGGTCTTGTGTGCCAGGTCCCTGGGCCGAGTGCTGGGTTAAGGTTAATGTTAGTGTTAGGGTTAGGGATAGTGTTTGTTTAGGGTTAGAGTCATGGTAGTGGTTATAAACTACCGTGACTGTAACCCAAATAAACAAACAAACAAACAAAAAATCTTCTGGCCAGCAAAATTTAGTATTGCAGAAACAAGTAGCAAAACTGTCCTAGTCAGTCACTATGGACAATAGTGAGTGGAAATATTCCCTTTACTAACCCTTGATTCCTGGACACATGGATCCTGTCTATAGGAGAAAATGTACCATATATTGGATACTGTTTCAGGGCATACACTAACTCCTGGAGAATCTTGGCCCTGCCCTCAAGATGCTGCCACCTAATTAGGGCTGTAACAGTGTCTCTAACAGACCAAAGTCCACTCCATATTTCTTTCTGTCCAATTTCCTCAGGAGGTTGGGTAATAAGGAAAAAAACAGTGTGTTCTATGAGTATGGGCCTACTATAGTGCTTCTATGGTAGTTCAGCGAGTTCCTTGGTCTGAAGCAGGATTCTGGAATAACATATCTGTGGGTAAGACATTCTGTAAATCAATTGATGGTGGTTAAGTGAAGCATTATATGTATGAAAGGCAAATACATAATCAGAATAAGTTTCTACTCCAGTAAGGACCAAGAAATGTCCTTTCTACAGAGGAAGTGGTCCAATGTATTAAACCTACCACAAGGCTGCCGGCTGGTCACCCCAAAATGGTGTCATATCTAGGTATCAGTGATGATCTCTGATGGGCTCTTAGGTGATCTGGCACTCAGTAGCAGGGGTACCAAGAATACCCTTGGTGAGTGGAAGTACATTTTGTTGAGCCCATGCACACATCCCATCTGTGCCATCATGGCCTCTTTGTTCATGTGCTCACTGGGCATTGACAGGAATGGCTGAGGAGAGATGCTGACTGTCCACAGAAATTCATCCTACTTACTTGATTATTGAACTCTTTCTCAGCTGAAGTCACCTTTTGTTGAACATTTTACATGGGACAAATGTATCTTCACATTCTTTGCTATGCATAGAGATCTATGCATATAATTCTTCCTCACATGTCTTTCTCTTTTCAACATTTTTCTTTCCAAGTCTTCTCTCAACCAGTCCATTGATTATGGACCAACAATGAATGACTATTTGCACATTAGGCAATGTCTCCTACCAAACAAACTGTATGAACCTGTGTACAGACCTCAGTGAAGATTGCCCCATCACCAGTATCTTTCAGGCTTGTCCCAGAATGTAGTTGAAATGCTGCAGCTGTCCACTTCTGGGTGGTGTCTGCATGATGTACAGAACCATCACTAAACCAAGCCTTAGTCTTCCCTTCCTCAGTCAACCAATCATAGGGAACACACCCCATGAGACTTTAGATACATCCTCGGCAGCAGAAAGCATTGTAAAAAGAGTAGAAACTAAACACATTTGGACAGCTTATTGATGTAGGTTGCTGGTGCCTCCAAAACCTGCTTGGGCTCAAGTGCTTATATACCAATTCCATTTGATAATTGATGGGTGATTAGGGATTTAGCTAAGAGGTAGAGCACTTGCCTAGCAAGAGCAAGGCCCTGGGTTGAGTCCTCAGCTCTGAAAAAGAAATAAAATCAATCAAACAACATTAAAGATACCTGTTGGAGGAGGCTAGGTTTTGGTGATGCTGTACTGCTCTTTATGCTTCGTGGGGCCCCCATGGGAAGGTTTTTCTTCATCTTGATCCCCCAGCAAACCCTGCTATTTACATGCCCTGTATCCACCCAAGACCCCAGGCACTTTCTGAGACTTAGAGACCAGCCCAGAGCTCCCATCTAGCCTGGAGCTCCCATCTGGACAAGAGACCCACTGCAGATCCTAAACTTTACATGCCCTGACCCCACACCCATCTCCCAGAGACCCTCATACTTCCTGAGAATTGGAGACCACCTCGCAGACCCCATGCAGTCCAGAGCTCCCAGCCAGACCAGAGGAGTGTCTGGGGTCATACCTAGGGAGGTATGCCCCTAGGTCTCATCCCTAGTCACCAGCAATTCCTGGGAAAGACCACCCTACTTGGCCCTAGTTGCCAGTCGTTGGGTGGGACTCCCATGGGAAGTTTTCCCTTCTCCAAGACTCCCAGTAGACCCTGGATTTTGCGCACTCTGCCCCCACATCCATCTGCTGAGACTCCCGCCACTTCCTGAGACTTAGTGACCAGCTCCCAGCCTCCATCTAGCTCAGAGATCCTTTCTGACCCAGAGAGCTCCCACCTAGCCAAGGGAGTTCTCATCTGGCCCAGAGAGCTCCAATCTTACCCAGAGAGCCACCACCCTGCCCAGAGAAAGAGAGAGCTCTCATTGTACAAAGTGTCAATATTGGACAAAGAGTAAATTCAGGAGATAGGGAACCTGCTAGCCCTGATTAGACCAAGGGTGGCTTTCTGAGAAGCAGAATGTGCCACCTCTCATTAGAACAAGTGAGGATAACTGAAACACTCATTCTGTCAGTTATGACTAGACCAAGATTGCTGAAAGAAAACCACGATGAAGTAATGAAACAGATGAGGGAAGCAGTCCAAAGCCTGAAAAGGGAACTAGAAAAAATGAAGAACACTTACACTAACCCTAACCATAACCCTAACCCTAACCCTGATGCTGTAAAGAGGGACCAGGAAGTTTCCTTCTGACCTGAAAGCAGAGGACACAGGACTCCTGATGAGGGTCAAAGACTCCCGCAGAGGGCAAAGGATGCCCCGAATCTAACCACTAACCCTAACAAGTAACCCTAACCATAACCACTAACTCTAGCCCTAACCCTAGCGCTAAGGATAATGCTAACCCTAACCATTAAGGGTAACCCTAACTCTAACACTAACCGTATCCCTAACCAAGCTGAGGGCAAAGAACGACCCTAAGTCTAACAAATAATCCTAATACTAACTACAAACTCCTGCCTAACATAACTCTAAAAAACGCCTTAACCTTAACACTAACACAAGCCTAAAACTAACCACAAAGTCCTCAAACCCTGACCATAAACCCCTGTATCACATAGCCCTATCCAAACTTCCCTGAAACTAAACCCCGATCAAAATACTAACCCAAACCCTAAACCTAATCCTAACCCTAACTTTAACCTTAATGCCCTGAATCTAAACCCTGACCCAAACACTAACCCTAACCCTAAAACCACATAAGCCTTAACACTAACCTAACATTAACCTAAGCCTGACACTGATGCCCTGAACCCGACCCCCACCCGCTGAGGCAGTACAACCCTGCAGAAGGTCAGGTCACCTGCTGAGGCCCTGGACACCTGCTGAGGGCCTTGACCCCTGCTGAAGAAAAGGGGAAAATCCTGAGGTCAAAGGACGCCTGGGGAATGGAGTCCGACATGTCATGGTGCTGTGGAGAAAGGCATCCTGGGAAATGGAGTCCATCATAGTGATATTGTGTAGAAATGCATCCTGGGAAATATAGTCCAAATGATGCTGTAGTGAAAGGCATCCTGGGAAATGGAGTCCAACATGAAGCAATGCTCTAAGGAAAGGGATCCTAGGAAACCATCCAAGGGACATGATGGGAAATGGAGTTTCTAGAATCATTCTAATGTACTGAAATGGAATGCTGGGGAATGGAGTCCAACCATTCTGAAGGTATCATCAAAGGCATCCTGGAATGTTACCTGAGAGGCATGCTGGGAAATGTAGATATAGAATGATTCTAATATACTGAAATGGTATCCTGGGAAATGGAATCCAATTCACAGTGATGGTGTCATCAAAGGCATCCTGGAAAGTGACCCAAGAGGCATGCTGGGAAATGTAGTCTGGAATGGATGACCACTACAGAGAAAGGCATTCTCGAAAATGAAATCCAAAGCATATGATGCTATAAACAGGAAACAGGAAGTTTCATTCTGACCCCAGAGCAGAGACACAGGACAGCTGAGGAGGGTCAGAGACACCTGCTGAGGGCAAAGCACACCCTAAATCTAACCACTAACCACTAACCATAAATCTAACCACTAACCGGAACCATAATAACAACCCAAACCTAACACTAACACTTATACTAAATCTAGTCACTAACAGTAACCACTAACCATAACCACGAACCCTAACCCTTAACCCTAAACCTAACCACTAACCATAAACCTAACAACTAACCCTAACCATAATAACAACCCAAACTTAACCCTAACAGTTATACTAAATGTAATCACTAACAGTAACCACTAACCATAACCACGAACCCTAACCCTTAACCCTAAACCTAACCACTAACCATAAACCAAACCACTAATCCTAACCATAACCACTAACCCTAACCATAACCATAACCCTAATCCTAACCCTAACACTAACCCTAACCATAACCATAACCAATAACCCTAACTCTAATAGTGACACCTTAACCCAACACTAACACTAACACTAACCATAAACCTAACCACTAACCCTAACCATAACCACTATCCCTAACCCGAACATAACCCCCTGACCCTAACATAACTCTAACCCTTAATCCTAAGCCTAACACTCTGACATTAACCTTAACCCCTAACCATGACCCTCTGACCCTAACCCTAACCATTAACCCTAAGATAACCATAACCTAAGCCTTACCCCAAGCCAGAACACAAACCCTAAATGTGTACTCTTAACCTAACCCCCTGACCCTGATCCCGTGACACTGACCCCACCCACTTAGTTACCACAACCCTGCAGAAGGTCAGGTCACCTGCTGAGGGCCCTGGACACCTGCTGAAGAAAAGGAGAAAAACTTGGGGACACAGAATATCTGGGAATTGGAGTTCACAGTGTCAAGGTGCAGTGGAGCAAGGCATCCTGGGAAATGGAGTCCAGAATGGAGTGATGGTTTCGAGAAAGGCATCCTGGGTAATGGAGTCTGAAATGTAATGATGCCATAGAGAGGCCTCTCTCTGCATTTCTCATGCTCTAGGAACTACATTTCCCATCATGCCTCTTGGGTGATTTTCCAGGAAGCTTCTCTCTGCCTTTCTCATGCTCTAGGAAGTACATTTCAATAGAGTGACACTACACAGAGAGGCATCCTGGGAAATAGAGTCCAACAAATGTGATCTATAATGACAGGCACCCTTGGACATGACCTCATAGGCATGATGGAAATAGACAGACACTACACAGAAAGGCATCCTGGGAAATGACCTCATAGGCATCATGGAAATAGACAGATACTACACAGAGAGGCATCCTGGGAAATGGAGTCCAAATGAATTGACACGGAAGAGAAAAGCATCCTGGGCAATGGACTCCAACAGATAGTGATCTATAATGACAAGCATCATGGGAAAGGATTTGAGAACATGATGGGAAATGTAGTTTTTAATAGACACTACTCTTGGGAAATAGAGTCCACAGTATCATGGTGCTGTGGAGCAAGGCATCCTGGGAAACAGAGTCCAGAATGGAGTGATAGGTTAGAGAAAGACATCCTGGGAGATGAAGTAAAACAGGCGGAGTCAAAACAGAGCAAGGCATCCTGGGAAATGTAGTCCACATGTAATGATATCAAAGAGAAAGGCATTATGGGAAATGAAGTACACAAGGAAGACACACTGTGGACAGGAGTCCACCAGGAACACAAACTATGGACAGGACACTCTGCAGACAGGAGGACATTTTGGGCAAGGCATCCTGGGAAATGTAGTCTGAAAGGTAGTCGATATGAAATGATGTCAAAGAGAAAGGAATCATGGGAAATGTAGTCCATATGTAGTGATACCATAGAGAAATGCATCATGGGAATACGACTGATGGTATAAGAAGGAAACAGGAAGTTTTCTTCTAACTTTACAGAAGAGGAAGCAGGAAAACAGATGAGGGCAAAGGAGAGCCCTGGATTTAACCAACAGTAAACCCTAACCCTCACCAAAACATCCCCTACCCTAACACTAACCAGACCCAAAACCTAAATCTAACCCTAACCCTAACCACAAACACCCAGCCCTAACCATAACATGTCCCTATGCCTAAATCTAAGCCTAACCACAAACTCCCCTCCCCTAACCATAACCCTAACCACGAACAACCCTACAGAATCCCGAACGTGACCCTAAGCCTAAATCTAACCCTAAACCTAACCATAAATTCCCTACCCTAAACCTAACCCTAACCCTAACCCTAACACTGGGGAGGCATCCTGGAAGATGATATCAAACACATAGAGAAAATATAGAGCAAGGAATCCTGGGAAATGAAGTTCATATGTAATGATGACAAGGGGAAACACACCATGGCAAATGTAGTCCATAAGAGATGATGTCATAAAGAAAGGCATTATGGGAGATGTAGTCCACATATAATGACATCATAGAGAAAATATTACAGGAAATGTAGTTCATATGTAATGATGTCATAGAGAAAGGGATATGGAGACATGTAGTCCACATGTGGTGATGTCATAGAGAAATGCATCATGGGAAGCCTACTGATGGTATAAAGAGGAAACAGGAAGTTACCTTCTGACCGGAGAGTGGAGGAAACAGGACACCTGAGGAGGGCAAAGGTCACGGCTTGAACTAACAAATAACCCCAACAACCTACTAAAAACATAACCTTAACCCTAACCATAACCCTAACCTGACAAAAAGGCTCACCCTAACCCTAACCTGACCAGAAACCACACCCTAACACAAAACCCTAACCACAAACTGCCTTAACATAACAGTATCATGACAGAAGGCCTAATCCTAAACAAAACCTCACCCTAACCCTATCAATACCCAAATCCTAACCATAATACTAACCATAACCTGACAATAACCCTAACCCTAATACTAACACTAACATGACCCTAAACCTAACACTAACCAAAATCCAAACCACAACCTTGCCTACCCAAACTCTAACCTGATCCCAAGCCTATACCTAACCCTAACCCTAACAACAAACTCGCCTACCCTAACCTAACCACAAGCCTAATTCTAAAAATAACCATAAACACAAACACGCCTACCCTAACTGTAACCTGACTCCAAGCCTAAATCTAACACTAACCCTAACCGCACACTCGCCTACACTAACCCTAAACCTACCCCAAGCCTAGATCTAACCATAACCCTAACCACATTCTCCCCTACACTAACCTTATACAAAGCCTAAATCTAACCCTAACCCTAACCACGAACCCCACAGGAATTACTGAAAGACCCCTAACCCATAACCCAATCCTAATGCTGACCCTACTCACAAACTCCTCAAACCCTGATTATAAGAACTTGTAACGCTTAACCCTTACCATAACCAAATGAAATTCTGACCCTAATCATAACCCCTAATGCACAACCTAAAAATCAATAACACTTAAACCTAACCTAACCTAACCTCAAACAGAACTCTAACATAACCTAACCCTAAGCTAACATAACACTAACCCAAGCATAACGCTAACCAATAACCCTAACTTAACCCCAACCCTGACCCTAACCCAAGCCCTAACTATTAACTCTAACCCCTGATCCTGACCTCTTGACCCGGAACCCCAACAAAACACTGCTGAGGCAGCACAACCCTGCCAAAAGTCAGGTTACCTGCTGAGGCTATGGAAACCTGCTGAGGGCCCTGGACACCTGCTGAAGAAAAGGGGAAACTCCTGAGGACACAGATCACCTGGGAAATGGAGTCCAAGAGGTCATGGTGCTGAGGAGAAAGGCATCATGGGAAATGGAGTCCAAATGATAATGTATTGAAAATAATCCTGGGAAATGAAGTCTGGAATGCAGTGATGCTGTTAAGAAAGGCATCTTGGTAAATGGAGTTTAAAGCATTCTGATGGTATAAAGAGGAAATAGTACGTTACTTTCTGACTCAAAAGCCATGCTGGGATATGTAGTTCAGAATAGATGGACAATACAAAGAAAAGCATCCTGGGAAATGGAGTTCAACACAGAGTGATGCTATAGGAAAAATTAACCTAGGAAATCATCCAACAGTAATGATTGGAAATGGAGTTTCTAACAGGGCACCACAGCAAGGCAACATGGGAAATGAAGTCCAAAAGATAGAGACACCTAAGGCTAACTTAACCCTGACTGCCTGACTCTGACCCCCTGACCCTGATCCCCAGCGTCAAACTGTCCAGAGCACAAACACCTTGGCGAAGGTCATAGACACTTGGTGAAGGCACTGGTTACCTGCTAAACAAAACGGAAATTCCTGAAGACACAGGACACCTAGGAAATGGAGTCCACAATGTCATGATGCTATGGAGAAAGGCTTCATGGGTAATGGAATCCACAATATTATGATGCTGTGGAGAAAGGCATCCGGGAAAATGGAATCCACAATGTCATGGTGCTATGGAGAAAGGCATCCTGGGTAATGGAATCCACAATGTTATGGTGCTCTGGAGAAAGGCATCCTCTGTAATGGAGTCCACAATGCCATAGTGCTATGGTGAATGGCATGCCGAGATGTGAAGCACATCCTAGTGATACTCTAGAGAAAGGCATCTGGGAAAATGGAGTCCATATAGTGACATTTTAGAGAAAGGCATCCTGGGAAATAAAGTCCATATGTTGTAGAGAAAGCCATCCTGTGTAGCTGAAGTTTTCTACAGTCCTGCCTGGCCCATGGTAAGGACCAATACCTGCCAGTCCTGCAGCAGCTCAGACCAAAGCCAGTAAACACACAGAGACTTATATTGCTTACAAACTGTGTGGCCATGGCAAGCTTCTTCTTATCTACTTCTTACACCTTAAATTAACCCATTTCTATTAATCTACACCTTGTAACATGGCTCGTGGCTTATCCAGTATCTTACATGCTGGTACTCAGGGTGACAGATGGTACCTGTCTCCTGAACCAGCCTTCTTATTCCCAGAATTCCCTTTTTAGTTTGTTTGGCCTTCACTTCCTGCCTGACTACTGTCCAATCAGCATTTTATTTATACAGAGCCATATCCACAACATCCCCATTAGAATGGAAGTCCAGCATGTAAAGATCCTCTAAAGAAAGGTGCCTTGGGAAATGAAGTCCCACATGTAGTGATGTCTAATGAAAGGCACCCTGGGAAATGATGTCCAAATGTACGGATGCTTTAGAGTAAGTCATCCAGGGAAATGAAATCATACATGTAGTGGTGCCATGGAGAAAGGCATCCTGGGAAATGAAGCCCAAAATGTCATGGTGCTATGAAGAAAGGCATCCTGGGAAATGAAGTCCCAACAGACTGATTTCGTAGAAAAAGGTAACCTGTGAAATGGAGTTTAAAGGATACTGATGATATAAAAAGAAAACACTAAGTTTCCTTCTGACCCAAAAGGCAGGTTGGGAAGTGTAGTTTGGAACAGATGGATAACACAGAGAAAAGCATCCTGGGAAATGGAGTCCAACACATAGTGATGCTATGAAGAAAAGCAAAGTAGGAAATCATCCAAGAGCCATGATGGGAAATGTAGTTTCTAAGAGATGACCAATACACAGGAAGGCAAACTGGGAAAAGAAGTCCAAAATGTAGAGACACCTAACCCTAACCTAATCCTAACCCTAACACCTGACTCTGACCATCTGACCATGACCCCTGACCATGAGCCCCTGACCCTAACACCCACCCTCACACTTTTGAGAGCAAAACAAACCTGCAGAATGCCAGGGCCACCTGGTGAGGGCACTGGACACCTGCTAAAGAAAAGAGGAACCTACTGAGGACACAGGACACCTGGAAAATAGAGTCCAAATGTAGAGAGTGTATAGACAAAGGCATGCTTGGATGTAGAGTCCCAAATGCAGGGATACTGCAGAGAACAGCATCCTGGGAAATGAAGTCACACATGTAGTGATGCTCTAGAGAAAGGCATCCTGGGATATGAAGTCCAAAATGTACTGAGGCTCTAAAGAAAGTCATCCTGGGAAATGACGTTTTTATGTAGTGGTGCTGTAGAGAAAGGAATCCTGAAAAATGAAGTCCATCTGTAATGATTTTGTAGAGAAGAGTATCCTGGGAAATGAAGTGCAAATATACTGATGCTATTGAGGAAGGCATCCTGGGAAAGGGACTCCACATTTAATCATGCTATAGAGAAAGGCATCCTGGGAAATGAAGTCCATATGTAGTGATGGTGTAAGGCAAGGTATCCGAGAGGATGACCTGAGTGGCATGATGGGAAATGTAGTTTGGAATACACTACAAATACTAGGAAAAGCATCTGGAGAAATGAAGGTCAAAGCATATGATGGAAGAAAGACTGAACAGGAACTTTCTTTCTGACCAAAGAGGCACGATGGAAAATGTAGTTTCTAGAATCATTCTAATGTAGTGGAAGGAGACCAGGAAAATGGAGACCAATCCATGTTGATGATGTCATCAAAGGCATCATGAAAAATGACCCAAGAGTTATGAGGGAAATGTAGTTTGGAATACACTGCTGATGGACAGGAACCTGCAAAGGGACAATGGAATTGTTGAGGGCACAGGACACATGCAGAAGGTCAGAGACAACTGCTGAGAGCAAATGATGCACCTAACCCTAACCAATAACCATAACCAGTAACCATAACCATGCATGGAACTAAAATTATATATATTATATATATATATATATATATATATATATATATATATATATATATATATATATATATATATACACAAAATATATCATGTTCTATTGTGAAATATTCAGTTGATTACTGATTACCTTAAATTATTAAATCTCTTCCAAATGAATGAAAACGTTTCTTTGGACACACACATAAGTATTTAATATTAACAGTGGTAAAATATTTTGAAAAAATAATATTTCTTGATTGAAACCAGGGACTTGTGCTTGCTAGGCAAGTGCTCTACCACTGAGCTAAATCCCCACCTGGAAATGCCTTTCATGTACAAGGCTTTAATGTTATTTTGATCACCATATCAAGTTGGACAAAGGTGGACCTCACAAAGTAAATCTCTTTACTATTACATTATCTGGTATCTCTGGATAATTGCCTTAGAAGACAATACTTCAGGATGAAGTGCCAAATGCATAACAGATGATGCCATTAAGATGTTTGTAACTTTAAATAAGGTATACATATTCCTAGCGCATCAAATTTTATAGTGAAATGTACAGTTGTTTAATAACTTAAATTTCTATATCTCTTTCAGTTAGATGAAAATGTTTCTGTGGATACATACATGAAGTCTTTAATCATTTTTATATTCTCTATTAACTATTTTAATACTAACATCCTGAAAATGTATTTTGTAAGTAAATTGGTTGCAACAACTCTGGGATTGGTCCAAGACTTTTACAACTCCAGGGAAAGATGTTTTGACTATGTGGGGAGTCAGGCAACACCTTGAGTTGCTTAGGACATCTCTGAAAGCTGGAACTGCAATAAGACAGTTCAGCAATTGAGGGAGAGTTATCCTGGAGACGTTGAACTACTCTGCCCTGAAGGTGTCCTGGACACCTGGAGATGTTTAGCCCACCTCTGATGGCTGTAACTGCAAGGAGACAGTTCAGTCTTGGAGGGCAAGTTAATCCAGATACCTCAAGCTACTCACAACAACAACTCTTCCCTGAAGGTGTCCTGGATGCCTGGAGCTGTTTATCTCAAACACGGAGGGAAGATTTTCTGACTTCTCAGGAAAGGCAGGCTTGGGACTGTTTCAGCAGGGAAGGGTATCCTAACTGTTCAGGAAAGTCAGAGATTCCTGACTGTTGGGGAAATTCAGGCTACATCTGGTGTGATAGGTGATGGTCTACCCGCGGGATAGAGCAATCCTTCTCTTCTCCTGGAGAGATGCTGCAGCTGAGTTTTGCTCAGCTCCCACTTAAGGGGGCTTCCTAGAAAAGCCCTACTTCTCTGGCCAAAGAAATTACAAAAATGTAGCAATCTACTCTGGCTCAGGAGAAAAATCTTGCTTTTCAGCTCTTTTGCTCTGTCTACTCAGCAAGGATCTTCCATTCATCTCCCCCTTCCTCAAACCACTATAAGCTTTCTCAGCAAAGATTTTCTGTTCAGGTCTCCCTTGCTCAATCCACTATGGGATATCTCAGCAAGGTTCTTCTATTCAGCACCCCCTTGCCCAATCCAACTTGGGATGTCCCAACAAGGTTCTTATGTGCACCAGTGAATGAAGGTCTTCACACCCAAAACACTAGTGAAAAAGAAATTAATTAGGAACAAGGAGTCCAGGAGAGTAGCTGCTTCTACAAGGGTGGAGAGAACAACTCTCAATTGACCAGGCACAGCAGTTTATACAGGATGTTTTGTGGATGAATTCAACCAATCAGTTTTCTTTTTTTCTGCCCAGGGAGTGGCCAGTATTGTGGGCTAGGGACAGAGATGGACGTGATTACAGAGACAAATTCTTTTCCTTTCACTGGTCTTTCTTGGGTTTTTGACACTACCTTCAAGGCCAGGGCTCATCTCTTTCTGACTCTGATGCTAGGGACCAAGAATGTTATTTTGGCACCAGTTTCAGATTAGGGCATGTTTCCTTGTTTCATTTTTCTGGCTCAGGTCCAAAACACAAGTTGTGTTTCTTTCCCTGGTCCTGGGTTCTAGGGACAGGATAGTACTGTCCTCTTCTGTGATTGATTGGTTTCACAAGTCAGTTGACCAGGGGCAGAGAAGGCTAGTTTGAGCCAAACTGTTTTTCATTCACTGGGCATATCTGAGCCATCTTTTTCTAGTTCTGGGTTCCACGGTCATGGTGGATTTCTTTTGCCAACTCCTTACCCCTACAGTTTTGACAAAACAACAATCAATGGCAGTACATCATCTACACTTAGAATTGTACTCAAGGATCATACATTCTAATGTATACATGACTAATTACTGACATTCAAGCCAGGCTGGATAACAAACATTTCAAGTGCACTTGTGAATATTAAATATTACAAATACAAACATTAACAAAATTCCATCACCCTTATACAAACACCCTTACTTGGAAAGTGTGAACACATACTGCCTGAGAGTTAAATAAAAATGACCCACTTCCATGATAGCATTTCCACCCTATACAAGGCTGCAGATAAATACCTCTGAATAAGGGAAAGTGTAAAAGAAGATTAACAAAAGCCACAGAAGGAATATAAGGCCACAAAATAAACTTGAGTAATTGAATTTGCCACATATATCCCACACTTCAATATCTTTCTCACATGCTGCCAAATAGAAGCCACACTGGGATCTTCACATCAGTCTTTAGTGAACCTTGTTAATAATTTATTTACTTCAAATGTACAATGAAAAGACTTAAAACAAAGTTTATTTTCTTTGAAACCTAAAACAACTGTGATATCTGAAGTGTTAACCAAAGTTCATTCCCTTGACCAAGATCAGGTTTTGGAAGACTTCCAGTAAATCTTGCAAAAAGAACCTCCAAAGGTCTAACATTCTTGGGAACCAGAATGCACATACATATATCCAGAGGAAGACACACACACACACACACACACACACACACCATAATTAAAACAGAAACAAACCATTAAAATAATTATCAATCATGAATGTTTTTCTGTTATCATACTCATAACATGGGTTTTGAGGCATCTAAAGGATTACAGAGTTTTTCTCCATCATGAATTGGTCCAGGTAATAGAAAGCAAGCATCAAGTCTTGAAGTCTGAGTAATCTATCATTTTCAGTCTGTGATATCATTTGAGAAAATTTTGAAAATGGTACACTGCAGGAAGAAATCAGTCATGAGGGTTGTCCTGAGCATTTAAATCTGCACACCACTTCCAATTTACACATTTGCTTTATGCTGGTGCACAAGAAGGTGAATTCTTAGCTGCCTGTTTAAGCTGCCATATCTGACACTTGTTTCCATGCCACTTCTAAGAGGTTCATGTATTGCTGTGGAACCCAGGGCCAAATTAAACCCTTTTCTAAGTTCACATAGATATGTTCTATTATCAAAGCAACAGACAAGGCATATCTATGAAATTTTAGACCAGAATTCATTATCTCATGTATTTGAACAGAGGTGTGAAATCTAAAATGTTACTTATCATTTAAATTTATAGGCCTTTTTTCCATATTTGTTGAAATATGTAAACAAAATAAAAAGAGATATTATAATGATTGATCAGATTATTGACACATTTTAGATTTTTTTCCAAAATAATTCATTTTTTGAAATTGAATTTAAGTATGTTGCCTGAGGATCATAACAATTTATATATAGTCAGATTTCCTTTGGTATGAGTTTCTTTCAGATCTTCAAAGTATAATGTCATATTGAAATGCTTTAAGAGACCAATTACATACTAAAATTTTACAGTTACAGGGATTCTTTGTGTTTTAAATAGGCATTAACACATTGATTATACTCATAGTGTTTCTCTCCAATATGTGTTTTTGTATAGGGTTGTGCAAGGGCTTTACCACAGTTTAAAATCATAGGGTTCTTGTCAGTTATGTGTTCTTTCATGAAATTGAAGTGTGTTGTGATATACAAAGGCTTTACCACACTGATTAGAATTGTATGGTTCCAATCCAGTATGTGTTTTTTTATGTCTTTGTAGATGAGAGTGATGAGCAAAGGACTGTAAAACACTCATTACATTCATAGGGCTCTCCAGTATGTGTACCCATAAGTACTTGAAGATGACCAGGCTGTGCAAATGCTTACCGACATTGTATATATTCATAGAGTGTCTCTCCCGTATGTGTTCTTTCATGCAACTGAAGAGAATTGTGATGAGCAAAGGCTTTACCACATTGTTTACATTCATAAGTGTCAAAGAGAAAGATGTCAGGAACCAAACATGAAACATGGAATAGTATTAGTCAGCCAAGAGAACAAGTTTCAAGACCACTGCCCTTCCCCAAAACAGTAAGACCTGTTGACTAACCAGAGGCTCCCAAAGATAAGAAGACAATTCACAATCAGGTGTCATGACAAGCAAGTGGAAAGAGCCTAGCAACAGAATAAATGGCCCCTTTCCAGTGACCTTAGCTGACATCTTGCAGTTGCACGATCTGCACTTCTCTCATGTACTGCACCCCTTCCACTTGTAGATAACGGGGCTGTGCAAATCCTGTCCCACATTGTATACATTCATAGGTTTTCTCTCCTGTATGTGTTCTTTAATGCAACTGAAAAGAATTGTGAAGAGCAAAGGCTTTACCACATTGTTTGTATTCTAGAGTTTCTATCCAGTATGTGTTCTTTCATGTAATCGAAGACCACTTTGTCGAGTTAAGGCTTTACCACACTGATTACATGCATAGGGTTTCTTTCCAGCATGTGTTCTTTTATGAACGTGGAGATGATCGGACTGTGCAAAGGCTTTACCACATTGTTTACATTCATAGGGTTTCTCTCCAGTATGTGTTCTTTTATGTACTTGAAGATGTCTGGAACGTGCAAAGGCTTTACCACACTGATTACATTTATAGGGTTTCTCTTCAGTATGTGTTCTTTCGTGTAATTGAAGAGCACAGTATTGAGCAAAGGCTTTACCACATTGTTTACATTCATAGGGTTTCTCTCCAGAATGTGTTCTTTTATGTATTGAAGAGAACTGGGTTGTGCAAAGACTTTACCACACTGATTACATTCATAGGGTTTCTCTCCAGAATGTGTTCTTTTCTGTACTTGAACATGACTGCGCTTTGTAAAGGCTTTACCACATTGAAAACATTCATAGGGTTTCTCTCCACTGTTTCCTTTCATGCCTTTGAAGAGTACTCTTTTGAGCAAAGGCTTTACCACACTGATTACATTCATAGGGTTTCTCTCCAGAATGTGTTCTTTTATGTACTTGAAGATGACTGGAACGTGCAAAGGCTTTACCACATTGATTACATTCATAGGGTTTCTCTCCAGTATGTGTTCTTTTATGTACTTGAAGATGACTGGAACGTGCAAAGGCTTTACCACACTGTTTACATTCATAGGGTTTCTCTCCATTATGTGTTCTTTTATGTATTTGAAGAGAATTGTGATGTGCAAAGGCTTTACCACATTGTGTACATTCATATGGTTTCTCTCCATTATGTGTTCTTTTATGTATTTGAAGAGTATTGTGATGTGCAAAGGCTTTACCACATTGTTTACATTCATAGGGTTTCTCTCCAGTATGTGTTCTATTATGTACTTTAAGATATATGTGCTGTGCAAAGGCTTTACCACATTGTTTACATTCATAGGGTTTCTCTCCAGTATGTGTTCTTTTATGTACTTGAAGATGACTGGAACGTGCAAAGGCTTTACCACATTGTTTACATTCATAGGGTTTTTCTCCATTATGTGTTCTTTTATGTATTTGAAGAGACTTGTGATGTGCAAAGGCTTTACCACATTGTTTACATTCATAGGGTTTCTCTCCATTATGTGTTCTCTTATGTATTTGAAGAGAATTATGCTGTGCAAAGGCTTTACCACATTGTTTACATTCATAGGCTTTCTCTCCAGTATGTGTTCTTTTATGTACTTGAAGATTACTGGAACGTGCAAAGGCTTTACCACATTGTTTACATTCATAGGGTTTCTCTCCATTATGTGTTCTTTTATGTACTTGAAGAGAATTGTGCTGTGCAAAGGCTTTACCACATTGTTTACATTCATAGGGTTTCTCTCCAGTATGTGTTCTTTTATGTACTTGAAGTTGAGTGCAACGTGCAAAGGCTTTACCACATTGTTTACATTCATAGGGTTTCTCTCCAGTATGTGTTCTATTATGTACTTTAAGATATATGTGCTGTGCAAAGGCTTTACCACATTGTTTACATTCATAGGGTTTCTCTCCAGTGTGTGTTCTTTTATGTACTTGAAGATGACTGGAATGTGCAAAGGCTTTACCACATTGTTTACATTCATAGGGTTTTTCTCCATTATGTGTTCTTTTATGTATTTGAAGAGACTTGTGATGTGCAAAGGCTTTACCACATTGTTTACATTCATAGGGTTTCTCTCCATTATGTGTTCTCTTATGTATTTGAAGAGAATTATGCTGTGCAAAGGCTTTACCACATTGTTTACATTCATAGGCTTTCTCTCCAGTATGTGTTCTTTTATGTACTTGAAGATTACTGGAACGTGCAAAGGCTTTACCACATTGTTTACATTCATAGGGTTTCTCTCCATTATGTGTTCTTTTATGTACTTGAAGAGAATTGTGCTGTGCAAAGGCTTTACCACATTGTTTACATTCATAGGGTTTCTCTCCAGTATGTGTTCTTTTATGTACTTGAAGTTGAGTGCAACGTGCAAAGGCTTTACCACATTGTTTACATTCATAGGGTTTCTCTCCAGTATGTGTTCTATTATGTACTTTAAGATATATGTGCTGTGCAAAGGCTTTACCACATTGTTTACATTCATAGGGTTTCTCTCCAGTGTGTGTTCTTTTATGTACTTGAAGATTACTGGAACGTGCAAAGGCTTTACCACATTGTTTACATTCATAGGGTTTCTCTCCAGTATGTGTCCGTTTATGTACTTGAAGATGATTGGGGTTTTTAAAGGCTTTACCACATTGATTACATTCATAGGGTTTCTCTCCAGAATGTTTTCTTCTATCTATTTGTAGAATTTTACATTGAGTAAAGGCTTTGCCACTTTGATTACACCCATAAGGATTTTTAAGGTTATGTGTAGTTTCATGCCTGTGAAGATGACTGTGTTGAGCAAAGGTTTTACCACAATGATTATATTCATAGGATTTCTCTCCAGTAAGTGTTTGTTCATGCCTTTGAGGATGACTGTGACATACAAAGACTTTACCACACTCAGTATATTCACGTGCTTTTTCTGTAGTATGATTTCTTTTATGCCTAAAAGAACAATTGAAACATTTAAAAACTTTATCACATTCATTGCATTGCTGAGTCTTTATATCTGCAAGAATTAATTGTACAATTTGGTATAAACATAAAGAGAAATGAGGTCTTAAAGTTTTAACATGTTATTTACACTCATGTTCATCCCCTGCATTAAGGATGGCTTTGCATATTTGAACATGCCTGTGATAATAAGAGCCTTTATTACTGGCTCATATTCATGGCATCATTTTTCTTTGAGGTTTTTCACATATTTAAAGAGAATTTGGACATTTACCTCATTTATTCCATTGATAAAATTTCCTATACTGTAAGTTCTGGTACATGTTCATCGTTAACCAGGACAAACACAAGCATTTAAACAGTCTTAGTTCTCATAGGGCATTTTTGTGGTGTGCTTGTTGAACTGTTCTGAATGAAGTTGGAAACCTTGTTGTTTGTAAACTTGAATCATATTCAACAAGTTATATTCAACATTGAACTATGATATATCTTCTAATTGTTCTGAGATTGAAAGATGTACATTGCATCTTTGCATATTCTTATGTTCATAGAGCTGGTATCATGAGTGACATATAATATAACATATAAAGAAAGATTAAAAACAATAAAATTTTCACATTTCATTTACAGTTGGACGTTCTGTTCCTCATCAACATGTGGTATAGGGAATAATGTTTCACTACAAACCCCCCCTTAACTCTTGAATCTAACTACCCATCTAACTAAAATTAGCAAGACAGAACAACTATATAATTAACTATATTATAGACTATTTGCTTATTGCAAGGTTGTACATATATTCTTATCACATATTTAATGAGTATAATTTTATTATATAAATGCTATGAAACTAAATGGATTGTCAGTTGTAAACCACAGCTTTGATAAAGCTATTATTCAAATGTTGATTTCTGTTAAGCCATTGATTTTTGTGTTCCTTCTTAAAAGAATCACTTGCAAACACAATTCACTTTTCTGCCATTGAGGTACATGTGTTTATGAGCATTTATTGATCAACAATGTATTTTAAGCTGTGATTATTTACACTGCTTCATCTAATTAAAACTTCCAGATAAATTATATATATCCAGAAACCCATTTCTATCAGATTTCACAAGAAAATTACCTTCCATGTTTTTGAGAACTTTGACAATGTTCTTCAACTTTAAGATCTTCCCAATTGTAGCCTAAGATATAGGACAAGAATCATATATGAATTATTACAAGAAACTGAAAATTTTACATTAATATCTTCAGATATTCTCAGAATGAAATCTGACCTATTCAGCTCATTCTTTCACATTCTCAATCAGAATTGTAGAAGAGCATCAATAATCAATCAATAGGCATCCCCTTCTTTAAAATATGAAGGAAAATTTACAGTATTACCTATACCAATGAGGTTCATATAGGTCTCCAGCATCACATCTTTGTAGAGATTCTTCTGTGAAGGATCCATCAATGCCCACTCTTCCTGAGTGATGTTGACATGCACATCATTATAGGTCACTGCATTCTAAAATATGCCATACATAAACGTGCATCCAGATGTATAAAACAGAAAGCATGATACAGCATTGTAAATGTGTGCTTCACTGACAATATAGCCACACAATTCTGGTGACTGCCACACGTATTTTTTCCTCAGACATTCTAACGAAATCATCAAATTACTTCACAAACAAACTCAATAGGAGGTTTACAACAATTATTTATGAATGCTTGGAATTGGATATCGTCTTGCAAGAGAAATTCCTATTAACAGAGTTAGAGAGACAAGAAAAGACTTCAACAGTACTGAGCACATATCAAAGAAATTGCATGAACCATTACTAAATACAACAAAAATTTGTAAGCTGAGTGTAATGGCTCATGCCTTTAATCCCAGCACTTGGAAGGTAGAAGCATATATATGTGCTTCTAAGTTGAAAGTTAGCCTAGTCTATGTAATCACTTATAGGACAACAAAAAAATTAAATATTAAGAACCCATCTGCACTTTAAACTTGTATCAAACAAACAAAAAGATAAGATGAACTCAGAAATAAAGAAATCAATTCAAGCCAAGAAAAACAAACAAATAGTTGAAGGAAACAAACACAACTGTTTAAGACCTCAAGTGAAAACAGAAACATTAAAGAAAACAGAAACTGAGGTTATTACACAAATGAAAAATTTAGGACTAAAAACAGGAAGTACAGAACCAAGTTTCACCAATAAATTTGAGAAATAGAAGAAGGAATATCAGGCACTAGGGATACAATAGAAGAAATAGACACATCAGTCAAAGAAAATGTTCAATAAAGAAATTTCATGACAAAAAAACAACAAGGTAATCTGGGAAGACGTGTTTCAGGGACTATGTGGGTCCACCTCTCAATAGCCCCATTCCAGGTTCCAGAAAGAAAGCATATAACCAGTGCATACTTTAATCTTTCATGACAGGAAATGAGTCTACATACAATAAACTTTTTATTCCATATACCTTATTCTTCTGAGGCAGTTTCTTGTCTAAACTCTTATTCTTCACTATTACCTAGCATCTTTCTTACCTGATTCATTTCTGCATTTATCTTCTTTCACCTATAAATTCTATCTTAATTCTCTCATCTTAGTTCTACCCCATCTAGGTTCTCATCCATCCAGTTGTTTTCCATATTACCTCATCTCCCAACTCCTTCCTTCTCATCCTGTTGTTCCTTATCTGGCATCTTCCATCTTGTTGCTCTAGTACTCTCTTCTAGCCCTTCAATCTAGTCCTTTCCCATTTCAGTACATTCCTGTCCAGTTCTTAACAGTCTAGTTCTTCTACTCTCTTTTCTCTTCTCCGACCACCCCACTCTGAAAATAAAACCTCAATTTCATTCCTTTGACCCTTATGTCTCCAAGATATCTCTGCTCCTGCTGTTTCTGGCAAGTGTGCTCAGACATTAGACAACTTGGCTAGGCAGGTTCCATCATGGCTAGATGTACCTTAAGTAGGTATCCTTTAGTTCTGAGTTAATTGTTAAGGTGAATCTAAAACAATGAATAAGACTTTAGAAATGAGAAAGTTAAACTTACTCAGCACATATCCCAGCTCTACTCAAACAGGTATTCTGGATGCTTAAGTCAGTTTCTAGAGAGTACATATCTCTCTCTGATTAGACACCTTTGTCCCTCTTGGAATGTACCTGGCTGATAATGATAATAATGACAGAATGGCCTGAAATTAGGGATCCTGTCTAAGTTACTACTCAGAAAATTATCTAAATATTCTTTTGGTTGAGCGAAAATTGTGCCCAGTGAATGATGGAAAAGCTACAAGAGCACATGAGAAATTCATACAGGAAACAGCTAATAATCAAAAGACAATATAACCAAGACTCCTTGATCTCTGGAAGGTCTTTGGCTTCTTCAGATATTAGCTTGACATAATCTGCTTAAATCCTACTTCATATATTTTTATGGTTTTCAGTAATTATGCAGAGAACAAACCTAGGAATGATAAAAATACAGGAAAGAGATAGAACACAGTTCCAATGTCCAGTCAATACTTTGAAAATTGTCTAATAAATTTTTCTTAATTTAAAGGAAGTGTTGATGTAGGTACAAAGAAGCATGCAAAACACCAAATGAATTGGGCCAGAAAAGAAAGTCTCCTTGTCATATAATAACCAAATCACTAACAATACAGAACAAAGAAAAAATATTAAAAGCTGCAAAGTATAAAACCAAGTAGCCTACAAAGGCAGACCTAGGAGAATTACACCTCACTTCTTAATGGAGATTCTAAAAGCCATAAGCGCTTGGACACATGCAAAGCAGACTCTAACTTATCACAGATGCCATCCCAGATTACTATATCCAGAAAATTTTCAATCACCCTAAATAGAGAAAATAAGATATTTCATAATAAAGTCAAATTTAAACAATATCTAGGTACAAATCCAGCCTTACTGGGGGTTTTTCGTAGAAAATATCTAACCTAAGGAAGCTAACTATACACATGGAAACATAGTAAAAATAATATCAATTTAGCAAAACTAAAAGGAAAACACACAACTTTAACACAAACACTAACTAACATACTCTGATACACAAACCATCATAACCATGAATAACAACAACATCAACAACAAATTAAAAGGTATAAATAATTATGATTCCTGATTTCTCTCAATATGAAATGCCTCAGTTCCCCAGTGATGACACAGATTAACAGGACAGATTAAAAAACAATCCATCCTTCCACTGCATAAACAAAACACTTCAACATGAAGGATAGAGATTACCAAAATGTGAAGGCTGGGAAAAAACATATTTAAAGCAATTGGAACTAAAAAGCACACTTGTGTAGCTATTTTATTATCTAACAAAAATGACTTCAAACAAAAATTCATTAAAAGTGATGTGGATGAATACTCCTTAGTCATCAAAGGTAAACTCCACCAACATGACTTTTCAACCATTAATATCTATGCCCTAAGCACAAGACAACGCTCTTTAGTAAAATATATGCTTCTTCAGATTAAATGACACATTGACTCTCACACAGTGTTTGATAGTGGTAGACTACAATATCCCACACTCACCAATGGACTGGTCACCCAGACAAAAACCAAATGGAGAAATATTGAACTTTATGGATTGTATAAACCAGAAGAATAAAACATACTACAGAATATTCCACCCAAACAAAAAGAATATACATTCTTCTCAGCACCACATTGAAGACACCTTTGGACATAATTCAAGTCTCAACAGATGCAAGAAAATTAAAACAGCTTATTGCATCCAATCAGACCATCATGGATTACAGATGGATTTAAAAAATAAACAAAAAGCTTAAAAACTCATGAAAACTGAACAACACTCCACTGAAGAAAATGGTGCTATGGATATCGCTCTGTATAAATAAAATGCTGTATGGCCAGTGGCCAGGCAAGAAATATAGGCAGGATAAGAGAGAAGAGAATTCTGAGAAGTGGAATGGCTGGGGGAGGAGAGTCGCTGCCAGCCACCGCCATAACAGAAAAGACATAAGGTACTGGTAAGCCACGAGCCATGTGGGAAAGTATAGATTAATAGAAATAGGTTATTTTATGATAAAAGAAGTAGATAACAAGAGGCCTGCCATGGCCATACAGTTTCTAAACAATGTAAGTTTCTGTGTGTTTACTTGGTTGGTTGAGAGCATCTATGGGCCTGGCGGGTGAAACAGATTTGTCCTGACTGTTGGCCAGGCAGGAAAACTCTAACTACAAAATGGGTCAAGACAGAAATAAAGAAGCAAATTAAAGAGTTTATAGTATTCAATGAAAATAATTACACAAGCTATCCAAAGTTAGAGGACACAATGAAAATGATAATATGAGGAAACTGTATAGAACTGAGTTTCCCTATTAAAATAAAAAAAGATTTCATACTTTCAACTTAAAGCATACATGAAAGTACTGGAACAAAAAGAATAAGTATAGCCAAGAGCCGTAGACATGAAGAAAGTATCAAATAAGGGTTAAATTAACCAAATAGAAAGAAAGAAAAATACAAGAAATCAATGTAACACAGAGTTGGTTCTTCAAGGAAATCCATAAAACAGCAAAACACTTTTCCAAACTACCTAAGAGAGAATTAATCCTAATTAATAAAATCAAAAAGAAAGGGAGCCCATAACAACACACAATGGGGAAAGCCAGGGACTAGTTCGAGGGCTGCAATTGATCAGGACAGGTGACACTCCTTGAACAACTCCTTCACCTCCACAGATATTTGAGATAGGCAAGACAAGAGCTGGGTTGATGCACAGGGCCTCTGAGCTTGTGCAGCCCCACAATGTTGACTGGTCCAAGACTGCAGATCACCTACCTAAACACATCCTCTTCCTGAGGATGGAAGTTCTTCCAATCCTCTCCTCACGAGCACAGCAATCTCCAGATTTACCCACAGGCAAGACCCTATCAGACACACTCACAGAATATCCTCAAAGGCATTCCCCCCTCTCTCGAAATACCCTTCCAGATATTATTTTTAGCCTGATGCAGAGGACCTGGGACTCCTATGATGACTTCAGTTTCAAAGAAAGAGGCAGAAGCTGGACTGGCCGGTGGTGGTGGCGGTCGCATTTAATTACAGCACAAAGGCAGAAGCAGGTGGATCTCTGTGAGTGTGAGGCCAGCCTTGTCTACAGAGTGGGATCCAGGAAAGGGATTTGTATGAAACCACACCAAATACAACTCACACCATTTATCTTGAGGTATACATTGTAAACATGGAAAACATAGTCATGTTAGGCAGGGAAACACCATTTGTATACATTTCTACTACTTAGGTTCAACTGGGGTAACTACTCTAATTTCGTTTCACAAACATTCAGTTCCTTATCCAGATTCTTAGTTGTCTGGTCTGTGGACCCAAGAAATGGATGGTCAGAAGAACATTTATTATTGTTCAGTAGCATTGCTTACCTTACTCCTCACTGCTAGGGCCAACTACTATCACAGCATGAAAGTTTTCAACCACTTTCTTGCTCATCCCTCCCTCTGCTGTGCCTACAACTGCTTGACAGCTGGTCTGTGAACTCAATTCTTATACAAGTCCCACTTCATTTGTAAATTCACAATACAATCTTGAGAAATGTGAGGATACTCATTCACTGCTCTATTTTTCCTTCCCACAGACCAGTCAAGGCTCAGCCTGGATGGAGTTGCAGGACTATTTTTCCAGCACTGGAAGACAGAGACAGAATAAGGTGTTCAACACAATTCTCAATTATATAATGTGAGGCAAACCTGAGCTACAGGAGATATTGACCTTACCCAATGGATCACAACCTTCCTAATGCTGATACTCTTTAATTCAGTTTCTTATGATGTGGTGAAACCCAAGGATAAAATTATATTCACTGTTATTTCATAACTCTATTTTTGTTCCTGTTATGAATTGTAATATAAATATCTGCGCTTCCTGACAGACTTTAGCCAGTTCTATGGTAGAGTCATTTGATTCCCCTATGGGAGCCATGACCTCCAAGGTTGAGAAGCACTGCTATAAAATGATATAAATAAATACATAAACAATCAGCAGTGAAAAATGAAATAAAATTATTTTGTTTTAAGTTTTATTTATTCATTTTACATACAGTTTTCTATCTGCACATATGTCTGCACACCAGAAGAGGGCACCAGATCACATTAGGTGGTTGTGACTCACAATGTGGCTGTGGGGAATTGAACTCAGGACCTCTGGAAGAGCTGCCAGTGCTCTTAACCACTGAGTAATCTCTCCAGCCAGAAATAAAATTTCTTAAATTGGAAAACATAGAAAAAGAGAAAAAAAAACTGTTGGTAATGCATTAAAAGAAATGAATATTAAAAATAATACTAATAATATTTAAAATGATAAAAAAAATTAAAAGCATATGTAGATATACTGACATTGAAATGGAATAGGCACCTCCATGGTAGTGTGACTATCATTAATGAAAGAATTTAAGACTTTGTCCCATGTAAAATGATAGACACTGAATGCTTTAAGCTAACACATGGAGTTACAGAAAATGGCCTGTACCTAAAACCTCTCAGCTGATTTCACTGTATCAGCCAGGAGTGAACATATCTTCATAGGAGAGGTTGCTAATTGGAAACTGAATATTTAGTAGTTCAAGCTATCCTCCATAAACTTAACACCAGTCAATAGTTTCTGTCTTCATCCACATGGAAGGAATTAATGCATGCAGGAAAATTACAATGAAAGTCACTAACCATGCCCCATCAGTCCTTTGTAATGGAGACCCTGTAGCTCAATGCACTCAACTGCAGTCTATGATCAAGCTATTGCCTAGTCTAATGCCCACTGTAGTGTACACAGTGGCCCATCCCCCTGTTGCAGGCCCCACCTCGGTCTGCACGCCAATTCTACTGTTCCACCTCTTCTGGTCTGAAGGAAGAAACCATTTTCCACACAGATTTCCTTTCTCTGTTGTGCAATGGACAAGTCAATATATGTGGTTCAAACTGGTAATTTAAAAACTCAGTTATGGCATGAACTTGTAAACCAGAATTTAGCATGATGAGTTAGGAGATAATAATGACAGGGATCAAGCCCATCTACAGACAGGGTTCATGTCCACCTCAATGAATGTAGGAGACCTTGCCTTAAAAGTGATTTTCAAAAAGACCAGAAATACCCCTGTTCTAGTATTAATATACCTCAATTGCATACCAGGACTTAATGTTAATTATGACCCTGTAATGGTCTCTTGAGCAGCATGTTAGAGGCCAGTTTTTTAAGGAAGGATGGGCCTTTCTACTGTTTATAAACCAGGGTTGGCTCCCATGATAT
>CATKUM010000295.1:0-58019 GCA_949786405.1 Onychomys arenicola | reverse complement strand
TCTTCAGTTCTTGCAGTAGATTCCATGTATGTTATGAGGGAGAAGAAGGCACAATATATTCCAAGGCAAACTGATCTATGCTCAACTGGCATTTGTTATACATCTTACGGCGACAAGCAAGTGCAACACTTGCTCGAACAAACGCCTAGAGGGGTGGTACAGCCTGCAACCGCTCCAAGTGGGCGACGTAAAACCGGATGCCAGACGCTCTTGTCTAGGCCAAAAGGAGGTGATATGTTGATGAAGGAGTGGACCCTAGATGAGAAAAATGACGTGCACTCGCTGAACGCATATTTGCAAAGTGAAGACTCACCATGGGGAAAACTTTGCAAATGTGACTGGTTCTTTTCCTCACTCCGCAACATTGTGGTGGGGGACTGCTGCAAGAACCTCGCAGCATCTTTAAAGCTCTTTCACTCGCTGCCTTCGCTTGCGAGCAGTCAGCAGTGGACAGCTCTCGAGTACACTGAGGAGATACTCGAAAATCAGAAACCCCAAAGAGGTGCACAGTTCTTGTCCAAAAAACCGAGTGGAGGGCTCCGCGGTACTTTCCAACCAGGGTTGACTCCCTGCCCATCCACCCAACCTGAGCGATTTGGTTGCATGCCTGCGCATCTTACGCTCCAGCTGGTAGAAGTCGCACTCCTTCGGATTTTTGAGATGCACAGTGTAAACACTACAGAATCTGTGCAAAATCCGGAAAAGTTCCACACGTTTTGCAGCGCAGCCGAGCCTCAACGGCATCCTGCAGGAAGCGCCGCTGCGCTGCTGTGCTCTTCCTTGGGTAAGCGATTTCTTCAGATGCAAGGAAGCGCGTCAGGACAATCGAAAAAAGAGAGCGACCTCCACGGAGCTGCGTCTCCATACAATCCAGATGCCTTGGATGAGAAACTAGCAAGAAGCACGTGACAAGAAGTGAGAGGGAACCGCTTAGCCATTGTCGATGCGCCTGTCTTGGCGACGGGCGAAGAATTGCTGCAGCCTGCTCTCATTAGCAACATTTTCAAAAGTGCGACTCCGGGTGCTAGTTTGCCCTGCCTGTCACCCAGAATTGTAGCTATCACTGTGATGCACGGAAATCTCCATACGACTGTTGGCCCCACAGCTTCCGCATATGTCACCCGAGGAAGGACGCACTCCCTCATCTTCTCCGAACTCTTGTGCGCTTACAACTGTTCTACCGTGTCACGAAGTGCTCTCAAAGGAGGAAGAACTGCTGCAGCTCTGTTTGGTCTTCCTACCGTTTGGAGAGCTGCCCTGGCAACACTGCTTCTGCTGTTTTTCCAAACAGGTCTACAATGCTGTCAGCGACGATTTTCCTCCAGTCTGCTGCAGACAGCTTGTACCGACACACTGTCGCAGTTTGACTGCTGAACGCGCCCTTTTGCACCTGGACTGTCATTTTGATTATCTTACAGTAGACGCAGCAGACGATGGCCCTATCACATCGTCTGTTTACAGCATGTGCCCGCCGCGCAGCGATCCACACCTCCGCTTAACGGCCAAGACTTGTGACGGGTGCCCAGATCAGAGTATCACGGATCTTACTGTGAAGGAGAGGCCCCAAGGAGGCAGCACGGCTCAGTGTGGCGAGATGAACCGTTACGGCGGCCCGGTGAATGCAGCAAGACGTCCAGCACTGCACAACTCTACGACTGAAATATTTCCAGGTCGTACGCGAAGCGCCCACGACGCACAGCACGACACCAGCGGCAGTGCCCCGCCTTTATGTATCAGTGTTGAGCAGGCAAAAAAAAAGAAATCTTCGAGAGCACGCCGACTTGTTCGAGACCCACGCGCCTGCGCAACCTGGCTGGCAGACTGGCATGACTCAAAAAAGGATAAAACTGTTGCGACGCTGTTGTGGCTCGTATGGGCAGCGGCGGTGCGTAGACTAATTGGAAAAAAACGTACCTCAGTTCCCCATATCTCAACGGCTTTGGAAGCAGCAAAGGGACCAACCGTACTGTCTGAACAGGAACCGGACTTTGAACGCACTTTCCAGAACTGCGGTGCAATCGCTTTCAGCGATGCACGCTCATCACCCGAACAGGCGACGTTGACTGCACGGCAGACAAGTGCGGAAGCAACGCCGTGCGGTGCACGCTCTCCTGAATTTGAGTTGAAGGTATGCAATGATAGGAGTACACCAGTACTAGTCACAAGGATAGGAACTGGAAGTGCTGCAACAGCAGCGTGTACTGCGTCGCTTGCAGTGCGAGAAGACACTGCCAGAATGTGTCTCTTACGACCGATCTCAATTCCAGGAACAGCGACCTCGACCTCCACGGCAACTAATACGGCACATGGGTCATTTGCAAAAACTGGTGACGTACCTCCACCAGGGGGGCCACCTACATGTTCTTGCAACCTGCAGCACTACAATGCGAAGGTAGGTGGGAAATCAATCCGGACTCCGACGAAACAAATCGGCCATTCCCGTCAAACTAATGACTCAACAAAAGTGCAGTTCTTATCTCAGTGTCGCAACAGCACTCCACATGGCGGCGCCGTCGACCACCAACCGCTGGACAACCTTTGGGACCGTGTGCGAGCCGGAGGTCGTAGTGCCATGTGGGGAGTGGGGGTGACACTCTACGTGGTTTTGGAAAGCTCTTTAGCAAACGCGGCTGCTGCACTCATCGCTCATGCGCTCCCTGCTGCTTTTCTTGTTGACGAGCACTTGACCTACCTACAAAATGAAATGGCAGACAAAGAGCCTGTCAGCGAACAACAAATGCAACAGCAGCAGCAGCAGCAATCGTTTTTGCACACTTTGTGGCCAGCGGCCACAAGTAAATCGTGCTGCCACGATGGCGTCTCCTACTGCAGAGGAATACGGACACATATCAGGTATGGCACGTGGAAACTTGGGCACTTACGAGCAGAACGTGCGCAATATGGCCAGCATCTGCGTACGACAGTCTGGCACTATCGCATTTCACAAATAACCATAAGTTGACACATGTTTGGACAGAATGGCGTCTAAGTGATTGTTACATTAAAACGTGGTATGCACGCATTTACCCTGTATGGCCACAAACCAACACACGCTGTCCTTAACGATGCTGTAGAATCGTGATGCAAGTTCAGGGCTTCGCTAAGCCGCTTGCGGAATTCCTAATGCTCCTAGGAATTCCTAGCGTCTGAGAGGGAGCACTGCAGTAAGAAGTCTCTAGCCTCTCGCGCTTATGTGTACTTGTGTGCAGCATTGGTTTCGTTAAAGAGGGAGCAGATAACTGCTCTTCGCTACTGCTGGCTAAGCTTGAGGAAGAAGTATAAGCAGCAGCCCAACACCAACGCTAGTGTGTCCAGTCTCATTCAGGTCCCTCCTTCGCAGTAGTCATCGGCCGCGTGAGTTTTGCAATGCAAGAGGGTGGGAAGAGCACACCGAGCTTCCACAGTGCCGAATGCACAGGAAACAACAGCAGGATGGGGCCCTCCTGCAGCGAGCCCTCCATCAACAGGGGAAAGCGCTATCAGTACAAAAGCAGACAGTTGTCACAAATGAAGATCGGCAGGTTGAGTCAGATGGTCAGGGGAGGAATTGCAGCGGTGAGGAGACATTACCGGCACAACACTGGCTACGCTAGCGGGACACGGCTCAACAAGAGAGACACCAAGGAATCGAGTTAAAGATACCGTGGCAGGAAGGCAGGCTTCCCCAACTACACTCCTTGACACTGCAGCGACCCAAGGCCCACGGAAAGTTAGTACCCATCGCATCCCATCGGCAGTGCCGACTTCGCCTACTATGGCAGGAGGCCGTAGAGGCAGCCGATCACAGCGTGGGCGCATCTTCGGGAACGACAAATCAGGTCTGGGCATTGCACTGCCACGATGTTTCCAACGAAGCAAAGAGGAACGCCTCTGTCTTCGCGCAAACCCTCATATGCACGAGAAACACATATGGTTGACTCAGATGAAGATTGCAATCAACACACTTTTCTCCTGCCACTTTTCTTCGGGTAAGCGCCCTCCGCGCAGTCGGTCTCTGCGGTGGAAGCCCTCACTTATGCATTTTGATTCAGAGTGGCATCGGCGTTGTCCAGCAAGACATCCAGGTGAATGAGTTTATGTATTAGATAAAACAGGTTCTACGTACCCGACCGACGGAGAACATAGACAAAAGAGCCGTGCACCCACTCTGGCTGCTTGAATAGCCAACATATTTACTTGTCGGTTTCATTAGCCATTGTGCTGCAGCAGAGTTCGTATGAACTCCGAAATGGATTAAGCTCTAACTGTAGTTCATCCTGCGCAACTGGCGGTTGCTTTGCTCACGGTGCGAGTCAATGTGCCGACAGTTCTGTTAATTTACTTCGCTACTGCCGCTGCCGTGGGCCTATGCCATGATCTGGGCGCAACCGGAGTCTTTCTGTTTAAACGTTCAAGTTAATTAAGATGCTTTCCTTGTCCGGCGACGCTGCAGAGTCGCTCGCACGTATATCGGCGTGCATATACAAAAACTGCTGCGCATGAGCTACAGCAACACAGGCATCTTGCCTAAGGAAGGCAAACAGAGTGTCAAATGCATGACTCTCTGTCATGTTGAGGCTTTGTCGCGACATAATTTTTGCCACTGAAAAGCATACACTATGTCTGCAGGGACACGTCCGACTTGCGGTGGTAGGGTCTGATTAATTACAGCTCACACGGTCGACACCGTCGACGTCTTCGATTCACCGATGCATTTTACTGGCTTTTGTCGCCTCTTGGCACTATGAGACTGCAATTTCCATTATTTCGCCGACGACCTCGGGTGATCGCGCGTTTTGCATCTTCCAGGGCGTCTCTGAACCTTTGCTGCTTCCAGGCTGCTGTCCCTGTTTACTCCGCTTCTTCAAATGTAGGTTCCAGCATTTCTTTCCAATTAATCTGTGCTATTGACCCCCCTTGTCTGTGTGCAGCCTATTTTCCTCCTTCGCCCAACTGCACGCCCAGAACTTTTCGTGCAGCTTCGGCTCGGAATTGGCTTGTCTGGTAATATTCGGAGCTCTGCAGCTGCCACTGCCTTCCCCCAACATACTAACCAGCCACAGTGGTGTATATACACGCCAGACGGGCTCTGCCTGTGGGTGCTGCTTTGCACCATCCCTCCATTCACAAAGCGTACGTTTCTCTAGATCTCAAACTCCCGATACCTCATTGCCGTCATTGTAGCTGCCGGCACGGCGTTGGTACAAATTTGCATGTCTTGTCGAAGAGATATTGGAAAGGGGGCATCGACGGCGTATTCTGCCTTGTGTGCAGCGCAGGTCTTACATACCTAGCGGGTATTCTAGATTTTGGTAGGCTGTTCGTGTAAAGGCTGTTAAAGCGGCAATGACTGCTCACTACGGAAAGTGACCAAACATGGTTTCTCGTGAAAAGGGTTGGTGTGCGTGGTTGCTAACGAGCTGAGAGCGACAGCGGCACAGAAAATGCGCAAGCGTACTAGAGGTGAAAGTATCCTGAAGATGGCCTTCGATTGACTCCGTATAGCCCACAGTCCCCTTTGTCAATGTGATGTCACAAGAAGCACCAAATAAATCTTCCACAAGGCTGTGCCTTTCTTATTTCTCGTTGCTCACTCAGTATAAAAACTATACATGTACAGCGTGTCGTCGCCTTCACCCTGGCCAAGGAGAGGCGAAGGGTGGTAAAATCTATTTATGGTTTTTTAGACGGCACGAATTTTCACCTCCGACTCTCTTGTCGAGATTGGGTTGTGCTCGATGTCCTCAAGAGGATCAGTCACCTCATAGCGCTTATTCAGGTCTAGAACATGCTCAAGGTTGCACATGTACTCGTATACACAGTCGGTCCTTTGTTGTTTTTTTCACGCATCAAGTGTCAGCGACGACCTATACAAGACCGCCGCCAACATCTCGATAAACCAGCTGCGTGTCAAGACGTGTGCCTCCTCGCCTTGGGAGGACGAAATTTGCGTGTCCCCATGTCTCTCTTCCCGCATCTCTGTCTCTCTCATTACTTCTTCTGTATGTGTATAAACTCTAAATTTCTTCGAACGCGCTTAAAAAGTGCAAGCGCCTCGTTTGACAGAGCTGCTGACTATATCATCTGCAGGCTCCGTTCTACAATGGTTCCGAACCGTCCCCATTGGCTGCAGCTTCTCCTGGCTTTCGCTACATGCAAGCGTGGGTCGAGGCAGTGCTGCTGGCTACTTTAAAAGGGAGAAAACAAAGACAATGCTGCTGGTTATTTCAGCAGAGCAAAGCTTCTAGCCTTGGGAGGAAAACGAGACAACTAGTGAAGCAAATTCGAGACCGCTTGTGCCTTGCAAGCAAAAATCAACAACTGAAAGTTACCGCAGCAGGTACGGGCGAGCAAGAGACGAAGACCTGTGACAAGTGTTCTGGCAAAGTTGCTGTATAACGCCACCTGTTTAGTCACACTCGTGCTATACACAGAAAGAGACAATTGAAAATTTGTGTTCGCGTAGAGTAAGTGAAATATATATATATATATATATATATATATATATATATATACAGGTCGAATCAGAAACTAACCAGAACGCCGCATTTTGGTGAGGCATGTGCATGCGCTTGAGTGCACGGGCTTGGAAAATTTGAAATGATGCTATAGCATCTAACCTTGGTGCCGACGCTGGCCTTTACCCACTGGTCGGACAGCGTTGGCGTACAAGTGTGTCAGCAAGGAAAAGCCATCAAGGCAGGAGACTGTGCTGTGGCCGTGAAGCTGCCCATCTATCTACGAAACGAGACACGCGAATCGGATACCAGACGGCGCTATGCTGCTCTCTTTTGGCAGATTGACGTAGGACCTCTTCACCCTGATGAAAATCACTGATAGAAAGTCGTGCGCACTGAATGCGACTGGCTTGCGAGATGTTTTATTCGGTGGACCCTTTGCGTGCGTGAAACACTGCCGTGCACCTACCTACTCATCGGAGCTGCGTACACAAGGACATAGACAAAATTCCCTTTTGAGCAGTGCTTAAAAAATGTCCTCTTCCTTGAAGGACGTCCAAAGGATGTATTATCTATATTTCTCCGCTCTATCAGTACGGTTACTAACGCTCCACCGACAATGTCACTACCACATGCTTGTGAAGTGCCCGTGCAAACGTTGTTTTCAGGAAGACCTTTCTTAATATTCGTGGGCCCTCTCTCCCATGTACATGTTGCTAATGCCAGCAGATTCGCCGTCTCTCTCGCTGCAGCAGCTTGCATTCTGCGACGGTCTCGTCGCACTGCTCTTTTTGATGGCAGCAACAGGGTGCTGCCTGCGATCTCCAAATTGCTTCCACCACGTCCAGCAGGCGACAACAAGACAGAGAAGACGCTTGCCAACAGCGGAAGCCGCAAACGAGAAAACAGAAGCGATAAGAGATGAAACAATTCTATCAGGGGCAACAGCAGGGCTTGCACCGCAGTCAACAGGTGTGCGTGCAAAAAGACCAGAAACCTTTCTCAATTTGGAAGCTAGGTTGAGGGCATCGTTACACGCATGCACACCAACAACGACTGAAGCAGAACGGGAGCCTTTCACATCAGCATTGGCTGTTGAAACAGAGGTGCGTGCAGTGGCACCGCTTGCAACAGCAGACACAGTAACTGATAAAGCACCACACGACGCAACAAATTCGAATTTATTAGCCTTCAGACATACAGGAAGAACACCACTGGACGCGCAGAGAGAAGACGCAAGTCTAAAAGCGACGCTCTCCAGAAAAACGGAGAAGTCAACAGAACATGGATCGAAGAATTTTGAGCATACGCGCATTCTCGATGTTCCAGTCAGCAGTGGCACGGAAGAGTTCAAAGAGCCAGAGTTTGTTCCAGCATTGCTGCTACTATGGCTACAATTGCTGTTTACCCCGGGAGACAAAGGCAAAGCGACAGAGGTGGGAGCAACTATATCAGATGTATTGCCACCTGTTGACAAAGACCTCATTAGGTGAGTACCCAGTGTCCAACCCAATCATACGTAGAATGTAAGACTCGAATGGACTCGGATATTCTCGAGCGCTTCTAGTTTGCAAAGTCGTGACGAGGTTGAGAATCACACGCCGACACAGCTTCTCGAAGTTTTCGCTTACAGATACTGCCATGGCACCTGAACTGCTGTCCACTATATCATCAGAGTTCTAAGCATTTATTTTTGTCGTTGCCATATGTATCACGGGCAGCAGCGTACAGCTAGTGTCCCATTAGTTACTCTGTTGCAGCCTTGTGGATGCGGGTGCTGCTTTTCTAGCGTCAAGCGCGTGCAGGTGCTCCGCACGTTACCTTCTTGCTGGTGATGTCACAGACGCTTTGTGATACGGATAGAGTCCAGCGTGCTGCTCCGACCGAAGTGCTATTGGCGGAAAAGGAAAAGTGTACACAGCTACTTTTTTCAAGACGACCGTACGCGGAGGTCGTCAAAAGCAGATGCTCAAAGGCACAAGAAGTTGATGCACAAACCGCGTTTGCGCCGTTTGTTTGGAGGCGTTGATGCAGATGTATGTATGCCCTTTTGTACTCGCATCTACTGTAAATTTTGCAATAATCTTCGCATGTGGGCAGTTCCTATATGCTGTATCACTCGACATATCTGCATTAAAAAACGTTCATGCAGATGTGTGTGCGCATCTATATTACTGCCGCGTTAGTATTTCGTCCACCGTCATTGGTGCATTGCCATTCGTTACTGTGGGCTGCTGCTGTTGTGATTTCTGTGCAGTAATGCCCCCTTCTTCGCCTTTTTGCTCCTACTTTTGAGTCTGAATCCATCACCGGCAGTACAGAGGAATGACCGCTTCTCCAAGGAAACGCTTGCGGTGCAGAAGGAGGCGGAGCAAAAAGAGCCTGATTTGAAGAAAACGCCCGCGCTGCCGTATAACCGGCCTCCAGAGAGCTATCGCTTCTCTGCCGCACAAGTTGCATTGACAGATCCCATGCAGACTGATAGAGCAAATAATGTGGCCACCTCCCTCTGTTCTACATCTCCTATAACTGCAGCTCTTATGAGTGCTGCACCGAGACGTCCTGCTTCTTTCCGAGAAGGCGATGGACCTTCTGTCTGCTATTCACCAGGCTCGGCTACTGTACCCCCAGAACCTTGTTACCGTGCTGCTGCGGGTCTGCCTGCTCTTCGTCCGATAGCTACTGTTAAGGCTGCTGCTCCATATACTGATCGCCTGCGTGGCGGCGCTTCTTCTCACACCCAAGCAGTCCTCCCTTCGTTTGGTGCTGTAGGTTCTGATGCAGCTGGTACGCGTTCCTCCATTCGTTGCGAAACTCTAACAGCCGTGTCACGTCGCGAAGCAGTAGGTGTGAACCGCCTTCCTGAGTCTGACTCGTCCGCAGTACAGCCCACACGAGGCTACAACAGCAACGTTGGCTGCAGGACTACCTGCGGCTGCGCTGGAGTGTGCTACGGCTCTTACTATCTTGCCGACCAGCTCTCTAGCTCCAACGACGTCGGTTCCTGGACTGAAATCTGTCGCGCGTCGCTCCGGGAACAGAAGTCACGCGACCAGTCCCAGGTCGGGACAGATTGTTCCCCTAAAAGGTTAGATGGCAGGGGCCCACTAACAGGGACTGTAGGGAGAGATGCTTCAGGAATAACGCCTGCAGAGGCCACTAGAGCAACGCGGATATTAGACGTGCCGAACGCACGACCAGAGGCGTCTACACAACGTTCCGCCACAAATTCGCAACATCACAGGACCGTTTCCAAAAGGAAACACTGGCCTACGCAGCATCACAATCATCTCAACAGCCATCCTAAAGGTAAGGTAAGCACTTTTTGCTTTTCTACAGTTTTCCAGCAGAAGGCAGAAGTGCACGTTTGACTCGCATCGTGCGAGAGAGGTGACCAGCAGACAGTGTTGTGCGTCGTTCACTTCCTCAAGATTTGTGGATCCTGCTGATACACTGTGCCATACCGCCGTCTATAGGAATAAACTGTAGCAACTTGCCTTTAGTTCCACTGCCATCCCTGCAGGTTTCGACAGCTGTTGGGCGCCAGCAGTTCTTTTGGAAACTGATAGCACCTCGAGAACTCCTTCGCCTCAAGGACTTTCTGGAAGGACTAGCGCTCAGACAGGCCGAATTTCTGCATCTTCCTCTGTCTCAATCACTTTTACATCAAGTACTCCCGTTTCCGGTGGTACACCTGATGGAATCGCTTCGTGCCGTGGCTCTGATAGTTGCTCTACTTGTGGCAGCCTTCAGTCCGTGCGTAGCGGTGCCTTTATTTCTCAAGAAACATTGACTCGCCTTCCACGGGAGGCTGCTTTAAATTCTTCTTTTAATCCTGCTCGTCCCGCCTGGCTTTCTACGCCAGTTGGTACGGTCCGTGCTCTAGCATTAATTCTAGAGCATATCTCCCACCACTGCGTTGTCCAACCTTTGCTGTTTGCCCTTCTACCTCCCGTCATACACCTTCTTTTGCAAATCCTTCCCCCACTTGTACTACCACACTTTCGTCCTTCTCAGTACAGTCGTACCTCAGGGGTCAGACTGCCCTCCTTAGACGTTCTCACTCTGCTTTCACGAGAATCTAATGAACTACTGGTGAGCCTTCAGCGTGACCTCGGTTGCAGCAGTTGCAGCTGTTACAGACGAGAGATGAGAGGTCGACCACCGCAAGTGTGCCCACAGCTGCATTCGTACCATCAAGAGCCTCTGAGGCTACGGCGACCAAAACGCATTGTCCTCACCAGGAAACCGGCTTGCAGTCAGAGCCAAAGGCCTTACGAGAAGCTGCAACGCGAGAATGAAGGGCAGCGGCAGGATCTCAAGCATCAGACAGAAAAGCAGCAACAAGTACAGCAACAACGAAGAGGGCGACATCGCAAGCCGACTTCAGGCTACTCTGTCCCTTTGCGCTGTTGCCAGCCAGAGAACGTAAAACGTGCAACCTCTTCGGGTGGGACTTGTTCCGGAGATCCGCCAACGAAAACTAAACGGTGTGTTCGCCATTCTTGCAGCTCTTCGTCTTGCTGCGGCACCTGTGACGGCTTGGCTGGGTGTTATCGAGGACAACATGTTATACGAACACGAACTCTTGAAAGCATTATATTTTCGGGCAGAAGCAAGAATGAAACCAATACTAGCTGTAGGCATGGAAGCATACGAAGCAAGAGCGCCGACGCAGCGCAAATAAGCGCCAGTGTCGACTCACCACTCTCAATTCAGGCGAACGGCGGCAGTAGCAACGGTGACTACAGCCGACGTAAAAGCCAATGTAGTATGTGTGCAGAATGTACCAAAACACACCTGTCCGATGCTCTTCTAACTAATTCTCAGCGAGTTAGCCTCGAAGCGGGCCTACGCCGCCTGTTGCACTTCGTAGAAGCAGTGAAACGTGCCCAGCGCCGTCACCTGGAGCGATGCAGCGGAGAGCAGTTCAAAGTTTGCTGGCCCACGCTTTCAGAAAGTAAAGCGAGTGCTATCCGGTCGAAATCAATAGTGAGAGATGGATCGCGTTTCACAGACCCCTTATCTCACTTCTTCACCAGCAAAAATCCTGCTTGTAATGCTTGCAGCAAAGTCCAGAAGGAGGGAACTCCATGTAATCTGTTCCACCGTACACCTTCTAACGCATCTGCTTCTTCGTGCGTTGAGGCATCTGATACATTTATATGCAATTTTGTCACTGGAGCTACATCATGCAGGGTTGCCTACGGCAGCAGTGTGGACACTAATTCTGCAACTGGCAATTACGTCGCCTTACGCGCTCCTTGTCCAACCGAGGGCTCCGAGAAACTGTCTGTACGAAAAAGCCGGGAGCTACCTACCTGTTTCCAACTCTCTCACGATTGCGTTCAGGGGGTTCGAAGCTCCCATCTGACGCCCGAAAATGATGTATCCGACCGCTTTGCTCAGGAACCATGGTCAGCTAGGCAACTATCGCAGGTGCACCTGCTCTCTGGAGCGCGAACGCCCGTGCTAACTCTCTTGCACGAAGGCGCTCTGCTGCCATTCCACCCCCACAGGCTGCTGGCATTTGCGCTGCGGCAGCGACAGCGTCAACAACATATTCAACACAGCAAAGAAACTCCGCAGCAGGATGTAGTTGCTGTGTGTGCTGGGGGAGTGACGGACGGCAGCTGCAGAAGCCATTGTGAGACCACAAGGACAGCGTCCGTTGCAAGCAGAAAGAGCTTTTCTTGGAGTCACGTGCGAAAGGAGCGGGAGCTGATAAACTTCGTGCGTGGAGGCACATCAGCAAGTCGGACGCCAGCGATCCCACTGGAAATATCTCAGTGTGTGTCTGGAGACGAAGCGAGTCGCCATAACTGCAGATGTCCAGACAGACGCTCATCATCACCTGCAAGATTTCTCAGGTTCCAACCTCGGCTTCACAGCCCTGCTGGGACTGAGAACAGGGCCAACTCAAGTGTCAGCTTGAATTCACGGTTGTGGGCTTCGAGGGCTGAAGCGGTTGGTTCTATTGCATACCCTGTTCCTGTTGTCGGCAACTCTGATATAGATGAAGTCTGGCTGGGTGGAGAAGAAGCTAGACTTGCAAATGTCTGCAACAGCAAGACAGGTAGTGTCGAGTTTCGTGAGTCTGTTCCTGCTACGCCTTGCGATAGGTCACTTGCTGTTAGTTTGAAGGAACGCATTGCTGGTCCTGCCTCGCCGGCGGCGGCTGCGGTGCCTGCGGGCAGTTTTGTTCCTGATGAGAGAAGACACGGTTGCCCTCGGCAACACACTCCCATCTGTTCTTTACAAGTCTACTATCCGCTGCACTGCTCACGATACGAGCGCTGTGGCCAGAGAGGCATAAGACATTGGGCGCGAGACGCTGAACAGAAAACGGAGGACCATTCGCTGCAGAACACTGTGGTGCGCGGAATCCCTGAAATGTGTCGAATATGCCGCCGCGTAAGGAAGAAGATAAACTGCACTACTTTACAGAAATCTACTAAATCCGTTCTTCGTCGTTCGAAGTCGCTTATAGCCGGGGATATGACTGCCGACGGTCTCCTCTCTTGTACCGGGCAAGCTGTGCCAACAACCTTACAGACAATTACCGGACAGAGTGTGACACGTTCAGACCCAGGAGCTGTTTATCCTGGGGAAAACACGGATCTTTACGGATACTGCAGAGGACCCTTTCTGGAAGCAGCCGTATCGGCGGCACGAGCAATATCGCTGAACGCGACACCAGAACCATCTCGGTTAGCCGCAGGAGTCTTCTCTCTCGAGGCACAAATGCCAGTGGATCAAGAGCCGCCTCGGGCTGGCCTACTTTTGCCGCAAGAGACATCAATGACGCTGCAATTTCATACAATTGACGACACCGCGCCCGAAGACGCTCAAATAAGAGCACTGCCAACCAGGTGGAGACTAGGCGGGAACGCGTGTCCGAAGGGACGAATGTTTCCAGCTACTGAAGGTGATTTGACTGTAGTAAGACAGAAGCTTCAGAAACTGTCTAGTAACGAGGCAGTACTAAGTAACGGGACTAATCACGTACACTCACAAGGAAGACCGTTATGCATCAATGAATCGGCGGAGCTTGGGGCAGATGCTGTGGATTTTTTCGGCGTTGGACGTCTTACTGTCAAGCATTCTGCGTCGGGAAAATTCTATAGCAGTGCCTTTGCTACGTCACGACAGTCCTCGCCTGTGAATCTACCAGTAAATACGGCTTTCCATACTGCCAGAAGAGTTAGTGCAGACAAACTGGGCTTCAGTGCATGTTCCGCTGAAGGCCCGCCCCCACCAGCACCACAGTCACGTTGTGTTTTTATTCCTGTGCGCTCCGACGCCACATACTGTCCTCCATGGCAGCCCCTTTTATCGTTGCTGCGTAAGAAGCGTTGCAGCGAATGGCGCAGCACAGGTACAGCTTTCACAAAAGAATCCCCGCTATACGACCGCAGTAGCGCTGCTTCTAGAACCAGCGGCCACCTCCCAAGCAGTATCAGCCCCGCTGAAGGTTCACCAGGTACAGGCACCGCCAACGCGCTCTGCAAGCATAAAGACAGGCAGACTATTCCTTTCGAGATCGTAGCCGCATGCGCTGCAGCGTCTGAGCAGTCCATCTCCTCTTCCGTTGTAAACATGCACGGTACGAAAGCCTTTTTTCCAGTGCTGTCGAGCACAGTGCTGCGAGAAGAAGTCGAGCAGCAGCAGAGACTCCGTCGTCAGACTCTCCGGGCCAAGCAGGGACTGAGACTTATAACGCGTAATGTATCGCCTGCGACTGGTGCGTCTCCTCTTGCACTATCAAATTTTTCCACTTTCGGTTTACTTTGCAAAGAGGCGGAGAGCTATATTATTTGGAAGCTGTCACCAGCAACTGATGCAGCCGAAGTCGCGGTCGAGCAGACGAAGCAGGAAGAGACTCCACTTTGTCCTGTGGCCCCACGGTGGCCGCATAGTACACGGGCGCACAGGAGAGTTCAAGCCTTACCCCTAGCGCCCAAGGATTGCAGGAAGGAGGCCATTTTCAACCAACGCTACACTGCAGATCGCATGCGGAAAAATGGCAACGCTTCAGCATCTGCCAATATACTCTTGGACTCAAACTCTAGCGCTGCAGTGAGCGGCAATAATCGAGACTGTTACGCGACTAGTAATAGGTGCAAAACCAGATGCATTTTCCACATTTGGCCAACATCCTCGAGAGAGAATTCTCCACCGTTGTTTTTCAGTCAGCCGGAGGTAATGTTCGCGCTGCTAAACAGCGAAGAATCAACAAAAGAATCAGGTCAGGAGTGCTGCCAAGAGAGCGTGAAGAGAATGGGTAATGACTTGGTCGATGGCGGACCCAATATTGACACCTGCTATTTGGACCAATCGGTAGAGATATGTGGGCAGCACAAGGCCGAAGCTCTTAGAAGTCAAAGAGAGAAAACCTCTGGCGGAGGACGAGGAACGCTCGCGCCTTTTGCGGGCATCAGCAGGGCTGGCCATGCAGGCACAACTGAACAGGATAAGGTAGCGAACTTAGGAGACAACATCTGTGCGCACGCAGAGCTACTACTCCACCGTGTACGTCAGGCTTGCCGAGATCTTTGGATGCCTTGTCAGTGCATACAGTGTTTTTCGCTGCGTAGTTCTGTTACCACTGTACCGACGGCCGTAGCTCAGTCACAAAGTGCGCCTACTCGTGCTCGTGAAGACCGCGCAAGTGGTACAAGACCAGCGGTTTCTATTCCAGTGTCTCCTGTTAGCGCTGCCTCTGTTGCAATCCCCACACTAGGAGAAAAAGCAGTTCCTGGTATGTCCGCTCATTTTCATTCTGCTGGTGACCATGGTACTGCACGTGTTTCCGGAGTGCTCAGCACTTCTGCATCGGTTACGCTTCCTGCTTTAAAGGTTATAGACTTTCCAGAGGTGCAGGCGGAACGAAGCGTTGAACGCTCTCCACCCCAACTGCGAGTGGAAGACGTGAAAAGAAAGGAGTCGTCTGAAACGTGGAAACCCATACGAAATGCAGCGGAGCAATGCGCTGCAGTAGCCGGAAATTTGGTCGACGCCCGAATTAGTTATCCTACGGGTGGCTGCGCTGGTGGGACTACACATAACGCACAGGTGCTCAGCATTGCAGTACGAGCCATCGCATGTGTCGACCGACAAACTACGTTCCCCACATCTAGGGAAGGAGGCTTGCCACGACCAGTGGCACCTGATGGGAGAGCAAGTCTCAATCAGCACTGTGGCAGTGAAGAGCTTGCAAGTCAATTTCTTTGCCAGACACACCGGAGAAGGGTGGACTCCTGCGTTGATCGGGTGCTGTTGTCCCAGCAACGAACGATCTGTTATCGCATATTGCACACTAACCTCCGAGCCCTTAACGAGCTGATTTCTCAGCAGTGCACAGCATTGATCTCTTCCTCACTAAATAATTACACGAACAAAACTGACACGTTCAACTCCGTAGAGCGTGAGCGACACGCGGCAACATATAAAAGACTGCTGAGCCTCTTGTTGCAGTCCACTTCGTCGGTTCATTCGCTGCTACAGGCTGTAGGCAGCAAGCATCGCTGCTCGAAAAATTCTTTGCGTAGCTCGGATACCCTCGGAAATGCTGTGCAGTGGCAGCAGCAGCAACACCAGCAACAGCAGCAGCAGCGGCAGAGATCTATGCCGCATCGGTTGCTGGTAACATCTCTTCGCAGCAGAAACTTTCGTAGTGGAAACGCCCACGCCAGGAGAGGAAAGAAGCTTCGAACTATTCGTCTTGTAAAGGCTTATATCCACTCGAAGTGTAGGAAAAACTGCGGTGTAGCCAGCGGAATAGCGCGCACCTCTCGCAAAGTTCTACTACGTCTCTGCGGAATGCTCCTTAATGCTCTCTGCTGCTGTGCTGCTTCAGCGAGCCCCTTACCTAGGCCAAGTAAAGCAGCAAGAGTGGAAGCCTCCCACAAGCTTCACAAAGTTGATGCGCTGCAGCAAACGCCTTCTATCGGGAAATTTCCGATTTGCGACTCCGGCAGCGCTCTCAGGGAGGATGTTTTGCCGAGAGCCACAAAACGCGCTTTCGTTGATGGCCACCTCTGCAGAAGTGGTGAGCAGAAAACGTCCATTCCACGCGGAACAGAAAGAGTTGAACACCAAGGAGAGATTGAGGCCTGTCTTTGCAAGACTGAAGATCGCCTCTATTCTCCACTGTTCTCTCTCGCAAACAGAAAATCTCGTTTTGACGGACGCCTTCGCTTGCTGCCAGGCATGCGTGAGCGCCGTTACAATCCGCGAGACGCAACCGCAGAGCAAAAAGCAGCGGTGTGCTCAGCAGATGAAAAAGCACCCGTGGTAGACGGTGTCCTACCCGAAACTAAAGCACTGCAATTAACAGCCGCGTTTCCTGCTGAGCGATGCTCTGTAATGGACTTCGGCATTTTCTATCCTGCAGAGGGAGACCGGACTGCAGATAACGGATGCAGTGGCCAGATCAGCAAGAAATCTGTCACAGCGACCTCTGCTGCAGAGTCTAGTCCGTCTTTTGCAACCGACGAAGTTCCTGCCCATCTTATTTCCCCTGTGAAGAAGATTGACAGTTACGTCCCAGATGGCCCTACCACTGGTGCTGCACTAAAGCATACTGCCCATCATCTATATGATGCCGACACTTTTGTTACTGACATACTTCTAGACCCACGCGTGCCTCGCGCGTTTATAAACACTATGCTACAAGACCTCTACCCACACAAGCACGTGCGTCTCTTCCCGCGTCTTCTGCAGCGTGTTCTTTGTGGCGCCTCAAATACTTATTTTCCTACCAGAGCTGGTGTTTCCGTCTCTTCTTGTGCTGCATGCCCTTCTGCACGCAGCTTCGCTGTGTCCTCTCTTGGTTCCCTTGAATGTCGTGTTCCCTGCGACCCTACGAAGGGAGGCCGTTTCTGTCGTGCTACGCCACAAATAACCACTCCTTCAGACACGACTGATATATGGGGGCGGTTTTCTGCTAAACGGCCTTTGCCAGATCCTTTTATAAGACACAGCGTGACATATATTGATGCGCCTCCGTGTTTCTCGATAGGTGGTACCGCTTTGCAGAGCCTCCGGAAGGGCGAATCCGTTTCACTGCCGTTTACTGCCGTTGAATTGCCCCCTGCTAAACATCTTCTAGATGTTCTGCATTCGCCAAGGTCAACGAGCGCATCGTTGTCTAAAGTTGCCCCTCTGCGACTGCCCACTACAATAGCAAACTTACCTGCCACATTCAATGCTAGTTTTCAAGTAACCCCCTCTTCATCGTTCCATCTCACAACTTCGCAGGTCTGGTGCACATCTTCTCAGATGGCACCCAGCGTGAATTTTCTCGATTTCGGCGTAAGCAGACGAGGCCTCTTGCTCTTCCACACTGCCGTTGACTTCTCTGTGTCACCATGGACAGATTGCCTGGACTCGCCGCCAGACGTGGGATGCCGTGCAGCGTCCATCCCTTCTGTGTCTTTGCAATCACGTGAAAATATTTCTAGTACCTTCGACGCTATGGCCGGCCCGACTCATGCTGCAGTGCCGCACAATATTTTCGTCCCTCCTATTGCCCGCACTACTCGTCCTATTTCTAGTCCTGGACGCGGGGCTGCTGTTACAGTACTCGCTCCTCTCTGTGCTCCTTCGACGGCAGATTTTGATCTTGCTTCTCTGTATAATGCGTCTTATCATGCTCATCTATCTTTGTCAAGCAAAAACTCGAGTCCCACTCCACCTCTGTTTCCAACGTGTCGAAATGATGCCTATACCCGTAGCCACTTCGAAAAGTCTTTTGGAGAAAATGAAAGCCCGTCTGCAACCGTCCATACAACACCTTCACTCCCTTCGAGCATGCCTGCTGACGCGACCCCGGAGCCGACAGTAGGTAGACGACTAAATTCCTTACATGTTCCCTCAGTGCTGAAAATGTTTAACATCAGGAAATGGATTACGGCTCTGGAGAAGCAGCAGCAACACCGTCTAATGATTTATGGAAGTAAATGCATGCTCGTTGCACGGGTAGCGGCGGACCTCCTGTTGCATACGTTACAGAGGAGTCGAACTCTGGAAAAGTGTGAAGGACCAAGTAAAGAGCTGCTGAAAGCTACACGCACATCGCCGCCTTCACGCAATACCCCGTCACATGCAACGTTGGTAGTAGAGCCTGTCATGTCTGACGGTGGGCCCCACGCCACGGCTACATCATATGGGACACAGCCGACGGCGTTACCTATCACCAGCGCTTCTGCTGCTTTCCGTCTGGCTAGCGTTTCTCTCCTGTTCGCATCAACCAGTCACGGCGAGGGCTCTGTAGAAGCAACGTATCAGCTGGGCATCTGCATGCTGGCCAGCTACTTTTCATCCCCGCTCTTGGTTTGCGGACCGCAGGGTGCTTTACGTTGTCGAGGAAATCATATGCAGGCACACGAGTCTCCCAGGCGTAAATTGGCTGCACAGAGCAATCCCTGGAAGACTCACTCAAGCCGACAACACGTGGACCGCCCACCTCCTAAAGTGCTCACTTTCGACTCTTCAAACTTCATAGCTTCACCGACACCACTCGGGAGTGTGTCACATCATCAGCAGTTACCATTTGTGAAAGACTACAACCGTCTTACCAGGACCGAAGGGTCCATGACGTGTATGCGTCGGGCTAGAGCGTTGACCCACCAAAACATTGAAAATATTGGAGAGGGAGAGATCCGAACGTTTGAGGAGACGAACCCATTTAAGGTAAAGTCTTCGTGCTCAAACAATGGCTGTGGGGACGCCCCAGTACCCAAGAATCTTGGTGGAGCTGCTGCACGCCGTGCGAGCTTACAACTTCTGCTAGATTGCCTTGACAGTGTCCCTGAGCTGTTGTCCGCTCTCCTACCTATACTACTCTTCTGTGTGCCAGTGCATTTGTTCCATCCGCGACTTCCGAGTAGTTTAGTTCGTTTACTGTTCCTACACATGAAGGAACGGCAATTCATTTCTAGTTGTGCTGCCTTTGAGACGTCTTCTTCTGGGGCGGGCACTGCTTTTTGTTTTACCCTTCCTTCTTTTAATTCCGCTTTTCCTGGACGTAAGTATGCAACTACCGCTGGTGAGTCGTCGGTTCCACCTGGTTCTGCCTTCGTCACTCCTGCATCGCATGCTGCTGTGGCACCGGCCTCTTCCGCCGCCCTTCAAGCTGCTGCTTTCTCGGGGTGTGATTTTCTCCCTGTACCGGCTGGCCACACCGATGCGAATGGTGTCACTAACAGACCTGAGCTGGGCGGACTGCCGCCTTGCCAGCGGCAGCGACGGGTGAGAGCACGGGACTTCAAATCGGACACAGCAGCCAGACACCGGTGGATGCAGCTTTTGGAGTGTGTAGCTAAGGGCCAGTGTTATTCAAGTTTCGCGGAGAAACCCCTGCTGCTGCAGTTCGCGCCTTTGTTGCAAAGGGGAAGCTCCTACAAAGACAACTGCGTGTCGCTGCAGTCCGCGGCCCTACTGGTTCTTCAACGCCTAGCCGCGTTGCTTCCGTCACTGTTCTCCTCACGTTCTTCTTTGAAAACTTCGTCTCATAGAGGAGATCGTAAGAACCACAGATGCGTTTCCCCCAGCAGTTCGGAAGCAAACAAGCTAAGACAGTCCCTATATGTCGCCAAGAGGCTGTCAGACAAACGCAGAGCATCCAACGGCACGAGACAAATTAAAACTGCTTGCGCGTTATTCCGACTGCTGTTGTTAAGAGCTGTGAATGTTGCTCTCCACAAAGGTGGGAACGCAGGTCGCACGCAGCAAGCGGGGAACACAGTACTGGGAAATTCAAAAAGTGCATTTCGATCTGTCGTAGTGAGCAAAGGACAACAGTTCACAACTAAAGAGACGGAATGCGGCCGTAGCAGGAAGGGTGGAGACGGCAAAATCGAAGATTGTTGGAAAAAGCACCTAGTCCTGCAGAATGAGCGTCTGCAAGGCGCGGAGCCACCGCTGTTGGAGAGTGACATTTCATGCATGAGGTTGGAGACACGCACAACACTTGTAAATGCAGAGATGATCGAAGTAGCGCAGTCCTCGCACACTAGCGTAGGAAAGGCGTCTGCATCGTTATTAGCAGCATCAAAACCCGCGGTCACTAAAGAACCCAAAACCAGCAAGCACACTGCAGACGCAGTAGCACAACCAGAGTGCAGTAGCATAGTCCGCATGAAAAAGCCACAGAAATCATCGTCAGAGTTCAATGTCGGAAGCTGCATGGAAGCCGTCCACGAGAACACACCTTCAGACGCGCACGAAAGGGTGACATTTGAAAACCAGTTGAAAAGGACGCTCAGCGAGCTTCTCGTCCGCGCCGCAGTATACGCAGCTGCAGAGCGTAGCTCCGTTTCAAAATATGGGCCTTATCGGGGGTGCCATTATTTTGGCTCGAGCCTGATGGAAAGGCACAGCAAGAAGATTACTAACACGAGAAAGGTGCCCTGCATGCACAGTGCGGTTTCTTCCTTCAAAGCCTTCTCATCAAAATCAGGTCACGTGGGTGGATTGAAAGTGGCATTTAGAGTTCCCATTAAGAAGGTGTTTCCGTTTCATGGAAACACTCCTTCTGTCAGCGTGATAAGATGCATGAGACGGGACGCTCTGGAGAAACTCGCGAGGCAGACTCGCCGCACTTTGGTTGTCAGACCGCAAGCAAGAAGTGGCGGCACGCGTAGCGAGGATCCTCGCAACACAATGGTACCGCTCCTTCAGAGACTGAAACAGCTCAGCAGCTGTATAGGAGCGCTGAGGAAGGGCAATACATCTGTCCAACAGAAGCTGATTAGCATATTTGTACTCTGTGCTGCCCGCGGCTTTGTAAAACCTTGGACAAAACAAGTGGCACATTTCATTGAGGGCACGCGCGAACGGTGTGTGCAGGACACGTCTGCAGGCGAAAACATAAACAAATTTGTCTGTTGTTCTGGGAGTACCCGTGCAAACCGGCACCAAGGGGAGCAGCAGAGCCAGGAACGCAAGGTAGGTGAGCGTGCAAATTTGTTTCGAGCAGCCAGTATCCAGAAGAGTGTTGCTTTTATAGTGGACAAGCAGTTCCTACAGCATTGTTCACGTGGAACTAAAGAGAGAGTGACGTGTTTACGGATCCCGCTACCGAACAGTTTAACACGTCTCAAAAGCCGACGACTTACTCCGAAGCTAAGGAGGAAAACGCAGGCGGCCTCCATGAACCTTAGAATTTTTTATGTGGGAGGGCATCTCCTAAAGAGTTGCCTTCAAGCAGTGAAGCTTCTACAGAATGAAAGCCAGCAGTGTTATGTAGTGTACAGGGCGCTCCGTCGCCTGTCTGAGAGTCGAGCTGCAATGCCAACTGCGGATTGCGCCACTAATAAGCTTCTAGCGTCGGCAAATCTTTCCTTTGCAGAAAAAAAGGCAGACTGGAGAGAAAGTGGTACAAACAGTACTGCTTTACAGTGGCATTTGCCACCCAGGGGGCACGGCAGGTCAGTAATTTCTACAACTAAAAAATCGCACCTAGCACAGGATGCACCAACAACGATGCCGGCGGGCACGGCTAAAATGAGCACATCAAGGAAAACTATGAGGACAAGCAGAAGAAGAGGCGTTGGAACTGCACTGACGGCTGCGTGGTGCAAAACTTCTGGAGTGGATTCAAAATTGCAGCCGGACGCGATGATAGTGATGGACGCTAAGTCGCAAGCTGCACCAACACCAGTGACCGAACCAGTGTTAGATGATCCATCCGTCGCAACAAGCATAGAACCGGTCCCACACCCACAGACTCAAGCAGCGATCAGGAACGAAAAACTACCAGTGAGGAATCACTCACGAGCAGAAAGAGGAGCAACAGCTATAGCTGGATGCGAAGTCAATACACGGTTGTTACGTGGGACTATTTCTCTCACAAATGGAAGAGGGACTGTCGTAGGGGTGCAGCGGCGAAGCGGTAACACTACTGAAGAAGAAGAAGCAGAAGAAGAAGAGGAACGCTATACATACCATGATGCCTCCTATAACGCGGAAGCCAATATGCAAGGTTCAAGAGTTGGTCGGTCGCAGAAGGCAGAAACAAGGAGCTACTCTGTTATTTCCGAGTTAGAAAGAAGGCGAGCGCTGCTGCGGTGCAAGGTGTTGCGGGTAGCACTTACCCCGCAGCACCTAATGAAGAAGAAAGGACACGTCGTCGATCAAATTTCATTTTCTAACAGACATTTTCAGCACCCATTGATGCGTGTGTACTCTGGTGAAGGAGATGTCTATGAAGAGCGGTGCCGTGCTGCTGCCGCGCTCGTACTTCTGTGCACGCCCAGCCTTGTACCCTTGGAGCTCGTACCGTCCCGCAAGTCTGTACCCATCGTAGAACGGCAGATTATACAAGTGCCAAGCAATGACGTAGCCTCAAAAGGTTTGCCTGCAGGTAGACTGGTGTCTCATACGCCGCACCACAATTTCGGCCGCGGTCCGTGGCACGAACACACGTCACGACAGTTGAGGACTCATAATGGAAAAGCGTCGGAAGCCAACCTTGAGCGGTTTATGAAACTGTATATGAGTGAATACAGAGGAGATGCTTCCCTGAGACGGAACAAGATAGCTGATATCGGTCTCACCCAGCCAGAAGGAATACCATTGGGTAGCGCAGGCAGCGCATACTGCAGCAAAGGAGAAAGCAATCGAAAGCCTCCAAAAAAATACCACCCGTTGAGACCTGCAAGCATGTCGGATTCGGACACTGCAACCAACCCTAGCGGGAGAGCTGTGAAAAATAGAGTCTCCTTCGCCAACGAAACTACATACCGCACGCACCGGTCGTTTAGAAGGGCGTATTTCTACGCCCTGAAAGAAAAGATACAACAGAGTAAAAGTAACTGCGAGGTGACCTCCCAGTGTGAGGTCAATAAAATTTCATCCCCGTACTTCTGTCGGCCGCAGAAGAACTTATACAAATTTGTCAGTAAAACATTCCCGCAGCAGCACACGCTCAATTGGCTCCACTACAAGAAGCCAATCAAACGACGGCGTGTAGGGCGCTTCTCTTCGCAAAGGACACAATGTCTGAAAGACACGTGTTGTGCAAGCGGTTCGCGCAGGCAGACTCCTCCGAGGAGCCGAAGCCGAAAGGAGAACTTTGCCGTGAAATACGCCTTTCATTCTCGTCCCTCCTTTGAAGGACGGCGAACGTCCAAACAGACCTTTGTGCCACTTTTCAGAGGAATGACTTCATCAATACAGGCTGTTCTAGGAGCGGCAGCTGTATCACCTCGCTCAGGAATCGCAGCGGCAGCGCAGTGCGTACACAAGCTCGAACAAGCGATACACACACCGAACGCGCCATCGCTCAAACAGTTTGCAGACGAATGTGTAGCCACAAATAGTGGCCGGATGCCTCTTCTTCGTGCAGAGAAAGAGTACAAACAGGAGACTAGAGCTCCCAAAAAAAGATCCCAGCGAGCCGCCACCATCGGCTACATCATGTGCACGAAAAGTACGGCAAACACTAGCGATATAGCCAAATCACCCACAGTCATCGGAGGAACCACGCCAATCTCAGGCAGCGTCGAAATAACTTTCGATCGTAGGAACGAGACTTCTCTGCTCAATGCAAACTCACCTTCCGGAGAAGATACCGTGACAGAGCCCTTTAGAGAACGAAACTCGGACCTCTCTCCATCGTCTTTGTTTTACCTCTCGTCATCATCCTTTTCCCTTTGCGATACACCTCGAGAACCCTGCAAGTCCACCTTTAATTTGCTCCAGCACGAGAAAGGTGCTCAGACCAAGACTGAAACATCCCACCAAGTGTGCGAGCTCACAGCTGACATGCCTCCCACAAACTCTGTTTGCGCAGGGGATTCATTTACGCTGGACAGTGCGCGGAGGACGGACATTATAAGAAATCCCGGAAAAAGGGACAGATGGTCACTGCAACTGCCAGTGCAACTCCAAAATGGTGGTCTGTGCCTCCGGCGACGTAAACAGCTGGAATATCTAGTCCAGCAAAGATGTTCATCACACCTTCATCAGGAGAAATCTCCTTCATTGCTGGGAATGGACGAACAGAGAAGCATTTTGGAAGTCAGTGCGACCACGGGTAAACGGTAACTACACTCTCCACACACGACTGGTAGACGGACATCTTCACAAGGTTCTCACGATCAGACACACCACCACCTTCACTCACCTGCCGCACTACCGTTGCTTTCTCAGTCTTAGGCCCAGGAACACAAAGAGGGGCAGAAAATGGTGCGTCATCATTTCACGCACCCGGAGACGTGAGAAGTCGTGTCTACGGCACCGCTTTCCTCCAGTCGTTATCTGCATTGTATACATCATTGTCTTTTCAGTACCCAAACACCTCCACGCTACACCGATTCTACCCCTGCTGCCCACAGGCATAATTCGCACGCATCAGCTTAAGAAGAGCTTTGATGATGGAAATCAAGTGGTCGACGAAAAATGTCTTTCGCTTGAAAGCCGTGGTAAGGTCAAAAGAGGCACCGGTGGAAGGGCGACGTGTGTGGACACACAGCGAAGACTATCAGCTGCTTATGGCGGGCGGAGGCGTCTTAGTGCTGCTCGTGACAGTCTGCTATGGTGGGGTAGCGCCGTTTGCTCAGAAAGTCAGGGGACGGCTTCTAATTCAGGACATCGTCAAAGACCAACGGCCCAAGTGGGAGAACATGTGGACGCCGTGCGGCATCATGACTTATTAGCGCTGGCATCAAAGCGACGTAGCAAGTCTCTGAGACCCGCGCATGTAGTCTCGGACGGGTTACTAGTCATCAAGCAAATTGGACAGCAGTACCCGGAAAAGGCCGTATTCCACGTCAGAGCAGACAAACCACCTTCTTGCAGTAGACACAACTCAACTCTGGCGATAGGGACTTTCCAGCTTCCCAGCGCAGGAGTATGGTACATGAGAAGGATGAGCGGTACTTCAATATCCCAAGCAAATCGTAAGCAAGTCAAGGATATAGTAGCTGATGTGCCCGCCGGCCAAGCAGCAAGCCAAACGCACAGAAGCTCCACTGCAGGGCTTTATGCCGCACGGCTTGTTGGCAGCTTCGCTGTGAACGGAGCAACAGAATATGCTCTTTTTTTTTCATGGCACCGCGCTCCAACTATGACCCCTACAGACAGACGACGTAGCACAGAAAATTCAATGACACTGTTCAAGAACAGAGCGCCTGGAGTGACCAGTAATAAACTAATTCCTATGTCCCAAAAAAGCGCCGGTGTCGCTCATACACTTCGCGGCGCATTTTCACCTTCTAAGCATACTGCCCATTTACTATGTTCCAGAAACCCACTAGAAAGCCTAGTCCGAGGCATTCCAGTTGAACCGTGCCTCTGGATGATTGTATCTCAGCGCATCTTTCTCGTGAAAGCGCTGCAGAGACAATTTCCCGATACTGGCAACTTTCGCTTGCTGCAGGAGGTGGCAGCGAAAACGCACAGGCTTGTATCGTGTATAAGGAATGAAAAGGAAAGTACTATCCCTAGGTTCGCCGGATTGTTTCCGCGTCTACCATCTACGACCCCACCTCTTGGTTGTGCGCCTGCTGAGGCTAGCAAGGCTACTATGGACGTAGGTTTTCGTCCGAGATCGGCTGTGCCACATGCATCTCCAACAGCTCAGAACGTGCAGGAATATATAATCCCAGGCCTAAATACGACTCTTATGACACTAGAAGGGTGGTGCCCATTTCTGCACCCGCCAAGGTTGCAGAAGAGTGCGTGTTTGAGTGAAACCAACCTTCATGAGCATGCAAGCAGTGGGTGCATCCCGTACAGCTGTAAGCGGCCCATGAAAGGAAGAGACGGAGAGATGCGAAGGCAATCATGGAAACTATGGTGTGTTTTAGCCTGCTCTCCTTCACAGGCCATTCTAGTGAAAGGTGAAGCTTCCGCAGTACATTTTGCACATAAGAAGGATACTTGGTGCGTTTCGTTTAGGCAGCGCTTGCGTTTACCGCCGCCCCCAAGGTACACAGTCTCTCAGAGACTCTGCACATCGACTAGGGAACTTGAAAAAACAGCCATACGAAGCAAAATTCAACGACCAAACGCGAGGGTGGAAAGGCTCAAGTCCACGCCAAGCCTAGGGCATGAACGCCCTTTTCGAGGTCTCAAGGAAGGTTTCAAAGCGAGTCAACGAAGCTTAACCCGGAAAAGACTCATCGGGACTTGTCAGCTAAAGTCGGAAAACCGTGTTTTGAGTCAGAAACACTGGTCGGCTGCGGCACTTAGACGCTCTGCACCGATTGGAACGCTGGTGACTACACGCCCCCATGATATTGCCAACAGGAGAACACTGTATTCGAAAAGAACCAGAGAACGCTTACTCACGGAAAAATGTGTCCACACAGTCGATGTCTGTGTAACGGAGAGCCTGTTGAGAACAGCAGTGATCAAGATAATATACCTCCTTGGGGCTGCAACCCCGTACAGTGCTGCGTGCTGTCGTCCCCAGTTTCCGGAGCCACTGTTCAATTCAGAGTTACGCGCTGATGATGAATTTGGCTCCCTGAAATGCGCGGAAGCAGACTGCAGCACTTTTGGCTGCTCCGGCAGCGTCCACGAACTGGGTAACGCAGGTGAAAAGCATCCGTCAATGAAGTATGTAGAAGCACAGCAGTGTGAATTGGGACATGATCTGCTAGGTCAGCACACGTCTGAATTACCAAAAATAGCAAAAATCCCATGTAGAGCCAAAAGCGACGGGAACGTCGTGTCGAGGGGAAAAAGTGCTCGTACTCAAATTGCTGCGTTATTCAACTACCTGATTAAAATCCTAGAACCCCACCAAGACCTTCGCTGCGACCATCCTCAGTTGCGAAGGCACAAGTGGACCCCTACGAATGGTAGCCTTCTAAAACATTCTTCAGTCAGCGCTTCCCTGAGCGAGGAACCGGATGCTCGACAGAGTGAAATGACGGTTCACAGTGAGAACTCGACGAGAGGTACGTTTCCTCAGTCACAAATGACAGTGCCCGCCGCAGAGGGGAACATCGAAGTGGAGGCGGAATGCTGTGGAAAGAGCGCGAAAAGCACTCGTGACTCGCATCGCGCAACGCAGGCAGCCACCTTGTGTGTAGGGTGTCCCATGCGGCAACTACATTCCAGTGGCACTGCGCTTGTCCCAAACTCTCATTCGCAAAACGCAACATATATCGCCAGGCACACATTGTCATCTGCAGTGGAAAATTTTCCCTTGTGGCTTTTCAACGCAGACGCAGCTCGGACGACGTTTTTTGACAATGATGTTTTGAGCGCCTGCCTTTTCCCCTTCGACGAACGTGACGAGTTTGACGACGAAGTCGTGGACCGAAGTTTTTACAGATCCGACGCTGCGAAGCGTGCTACCACGGGACCAAGCAGCCTTTCGAAAGGTCGTATCTGGAAGGAAATAGAATCGGTTGTACATTCTTGGCAACGCGACGAAGGCGCAGAGGACTCCCATCACTCGCAGTGTCTTCAAGTGTCCAGAACCGATTCAAACGCCGAAATTAGCGGACAGTTACGAAAGAGGCTTCTTTGCAAAACCTGCTGTGGCAGAGATCTCTCGGTAGCAACATCTCCCCCTCTGATTCAATGCGTCTCCACCCTCTTTGACTCACAGCCGCCCCTAGGAGCAGGGCGCCCTTCTGCTCCCGTTAGACCCGCTTCTTCACAGCAGCGGACTCGGCCACAAGGAGGGATAGAAAAAGTGTTTCACCTCATCGCAGGGTGGCTGCCTTATCGCCCTGGTGCATTAGAGCTGCTTAAACCCCTTGGAAGTGCTCAAACTTTTAGTTATACCAATACGCGCGTACGAAGCGTGCTCTCCGGACATCGCAGTCGTTGCGCCCCTAGAACCGTCTTGCTACGACAAGGAAGCGCTTCGTCCGAACGACGTCGCAAAGTTGGTTGCAGCAAAAGAGTAAATGCTAGCTCTGCACCAACAAGGTCCTTTCCTTCTCCTGGTAGGAAGAAGCGGATAACTAGGAGTTATTCTGCTGCCGTTTGCGGGCCCAGTTTGTGTAAGGCGAGAGCTCAGCTCCACGTCAGAAGTCACAGAAACGATCACGCACTGTTCAAAATAAGAGTCAGGTACAAATGATTGTCCTGTTCTTGAGCATAAGTTGATATACGGTTAGAACACGCTAGTATGAGAGCCAGGAGAGCCGCGGGAGAGTTCGACGATTCTTGCAAATGAGCGAGAGGCAGCGACGCCGCCGCGCTGTCTCGGGCTAAGCCTGCCTGCTAATTGTCTAGGTCCAAATCCAGCTATGTACTAGAGAAGTTGTGCAGGCCAATGCTGATTGAACCGCTTCGGCGGGTACGATCACACTTGTTAAGGTGCAATATAAAACAAGATTAGATGAAATATCGTGCCGCGTTTCAAGCTTCCCTTCTGGAGCCCTACGCGGTAGCTTTACTGCGAATAGAAGCTTTGCGTGGCAAGCGTGATCCATTCACAATATAATAATTACTACAAGAGTCTAGGTGAAAAGGAATGTACCAGTGCTTGCGCTTGCGTCGAAACGTACAATGGTTAATGCCACATCCATGAACAGCTCCGTTCCACGTGATACGTGATTCACACTGTATGGCCACACAATGTGCACGGCAATGATGAAGAGAAGGCTTAGTAGATGAACAATCACAGCACGCGCTGCACAACCCACCACTTCAAACAACTTCAGAGTGAAACTTTGCAGCGTCAGCAGTACGCGAGTGTAATACAAGTAGGATATGTGCATGTTATTGGAGTTACATGCGGATGTACACACCTGGAACAAGTTAGGACGGAGTTATGCGTTCAGTGCATTTCTGCTATGACCTTCTCTGTTGGGATCGTGTTAATCGCCTTCACTGAAGATGAGTTGCGGTGACCAGTGTTCTTGTCCGACGTATTCCATGTGATAGTCGGCACTACGTAAGTCCACACAAGCCCTTTTTCTCGCGCTGTCGCTAGTTGAAGTCAACATACGTAGCTCTAAAAGCTTGTCAGGAGCAAGGGACTAACTTGCAACGCCGTCTGCCATTAAGCTGCGCCGCGTGCAGGTACAGGGCGTCCACGACACGTGGGGACACGAAAGCAGAAATACCTATATTATGTGCCGCTTCAGCGCACGAGGCACCACTTAAATAAGGCGGGCGAGCAGAATCTTCTAAAAGAACCTTTTACATATAGATGGTGGATCTCGACAGCCCCTCAGCAGAAGAGGGTAAAACTAATTTCTCCTCGATCACCCGCTTGATGTCCTTCAAAGATATTCCACTCTGGGACGGCCGCAAGAAGCACCACGCGCTCCGTGTATAATCGTCGCACTCGTGTGGCGATGCGTGTGAGCAACAATACATGATTTCGAATACATGCGATCGCATTAAAGTGTATATGCTGCATAATCTTTGCCAAAAATTCTAGAGCCAGATATAGGCACGTTTCGACACACGGAATGGAAGACTTTTGTTTTGAATCAAGATGTATGCGTGCTGTAAGCTTCCCTGAAGAGTGCATACGAACCTGAAGTACGAGGCGCACTTGAGTCTTCACTGAGCCACTCAAGGCAGAGAGCAGCAAGTCATTCACAGAATAGGCATATTTGATCATCTGCGACATCTTCGGCAGACACAGTGTTGCAGATACAAAAGGCAGAGATGCAGATAGTTAATGCAGTTGAGGAGGTATAGTGGCGTGTTCTTCTAAAGGCGACGGTCTCTTTTCGCCCCGTCATGGCAGGTAATTGTCCAGTTTGATGCGAAACATGCTCAAGCTGAAGAACTACTTCCCGCGCCGTGTAACGTTCCTGCTGATAAGACGTGGAAATCAGTAGGCGGGGACTCACGGAGTAATTCAGTTGGTGAAGGAGTGAGCGGGAGCAAGCAAAATTGTCAAATTCGCAGGCCGGCACATCCAGCAGGATGAGGCCTGCACGCGCAGCACATCGTACAGACCCTTCCCACAGAAAATACTGCTGCGGGGAATCTGCTCAGTGCAAGTTTACGCAATGTGTAGAAGCACAGCAGCGCTTAAGAAAGTATGCCTGAATGTCGCGTGTGTGTACGAGCACAGATAAGGTGGCTTGTGAATTTGTGCCTACAAGGAGAGCCTTCAAATGCTTCCTTAAGGTCATAAGTTGTGAGGGTGTCTTACAAGACAGGGCTTCTACGTACCTTCGATATGGCACACTTGCTTTAATTGAAGGATTTGCTGGAACACGCCCGAGGTTTGGGGCTCCAACGGCTTGGAGGAAAGAATACCATAAGAAGTAACTTATTCACCTCATGTAGTATAATGCATCCCGGGATACAATCCTAGTTAGCGCGTCCGCTTGGCGCGCTGAAAGTTGTGTCCTCGTGGCCTCAAAAACGAGGTGACGCGCGATGCCCTGCAGGCTGTACAATTACCTCCGACTTCACGTGTACTCACCGCGAAAGGAAAGCCAGTTAAGAGTATTCTTTTGGCCGGATACTGTTTTATCGCCGTTGCGAGTACTTCAACCACATTCACGTTAAGATGTCGGGAGGCGACCATATCGCGAGAACTAACAGCGATCTGCAGCGGATTCCGTAGGGTAAAGCGTTATTTTGTCCGCTTCAAAACGTGTTGCGCTGGACCATTTTTTACACTGTGTCACTTGCGCAACATGCCTCAGCAGCTACATTCACCGATACGTGCTTCCTACAATTGTGGCACGTCCGACACACTATCTAACCTTACCCGTCACACCTCAGATGCGGACGTGAACAACCGCGGGGAAGACTATTATACGGTGAAGACAGCTAATTGTAAACGGTGCGCTATTCTGACGTACGTGCACTGCTCTTCTGTACCTTGTCGTGGTACACTTCTTCTGCCGGGAGTGCCTTTTCTGTCTCTTCTGTAACAAGCGGATATGCGCAGAATAATGTCGCCGTTGAGCAACGTTTGTGCTGTACCTTGCAGCTTTACGGTTCCTCTGTGCTAGATGAACTGGTAACTCTTTGTGACCAAGAAGTCCACAAATTACTACCAATGCACGTTCCTTACTAAACTAGTCTTTTGCTTGTAGCTGCTTCTACCGCCGCCGTTATTGACGTTGGGGTGTCGTATCGTATGCTTTGTGACAGGATGCGTACCCGTACTGCAAAGTCTGCCAACGTCTATGGCAACGCAGTCGTGTTTCTTCGACAAAAATGAGGAAAGTTCCTCTTTCAATGAAACAGAGAGATGAGCCGTTGGGAAAAGAAAGACTTCGGGGCGAAGAAGTTTGCGTGTCATTTCTCTAAGGTCGCCAGCGGCGCTATTTAATTCGATCAAATTCCCTTGTTTTTTGAAATGGTTTGCAAGGTCCTCTGCGACGACAGCACGCGATTCGCATTAGCTGATAACTGCACGGAGCGGCATTCCAGGTGACCCAGAAGGCATTCTACATTCTGCACCTTCAGTGAGATACTCAGGTTAGAACATGCCACTTGAGAGCGTCGAGTGGCTAGCGGAGACCGAAATGGTGTCGAGTCCTTTCTGTCATCGAAGTTTCTTTGAGTACCTATTTGCAGCACATAGCTCTGCATTTCCAGCTCTAAATCTTCAAAATTTGCAGCCTCCTGCTCATCCTCATTTTGAAGCCGTTGAAAGGCTGCCTGCAGATACCCCAAACGGAATGGATGCCCCTGTATGGCAATGTGTATGTGTCGTGTGCACTCTGTTTGTCACCGAGAGCAGGAAAACACGAAGAATGTCGTACCTCGATGGAAGTGGAAACTCTTATTAATTTCCCTATTTTGAGACCCCTTTTCTCAAAAGCTGCAGCCTGTAGATTTGAACGAAGCCGGCAGTCTCGAGACATGTGCTCCCACACGAAGCACTGGCTGTTATCGTTCATTTATTTACTCGACGGACGCAGCGATTGATACACGTAGACAGTATAACCACAGGGTTTGTCTTTTTTGACAAGAGGTCTTTGGAAGCGTACTTGCTGTACTGTCTGCGGAAACCCTGTTAGCACGCAGGAAGAGCCTCGGAGCATGGGGTCTGACTCCACAGCTGCTGCCACAACGGCTGCCACAATATCGGGGTTCATAGGCGGTTCTTCATCGACCTTAACTGCTGCGTCTTCTAGCTTCGTCAGCTTCTGCGAAGCCTTTGCAGCTCGCATGAGACTGTCTGCATAGAAGTCCACCATTACCAGAACCAACTGCTTTAGGAAACAGAGTATGCATACGGGGGGGGTGCTGAATACCACATACAAACGCTTCACCAAAAAACTTCTGTTCGGCAGACTAAGCAGAAGCACGAGCGTTTCAAGAGCACCGTCAACTAAGCTAACATCACTGCGAAACGGAGCTTGGTCACGGAGTCAAGGCACCAGCTTAAAAAGAAGTTTTTCACCATAACATTCTTTCTCGAACAAATTGTGAATGAGAACGGTAACATCTTTCCAGTGACAACTACGGAATACTTGCTCTAGTTGACTTAGGATCGCTACGCTTACCCATATCCGGAAGAATTCTGTATCCGTAAATTTCTCTCATCGTGTCGGCAATCGCCTCTAATCCAAGTGTAGGTGGTCCAACGACAGCAATTATTATTGGGGCAGTGCTTCTGGTCGAAAAACACCGTCACCCCATTATGTCATCCCGGTTGAAGGACGAGAGATGGCGCTCTGCTGCGTCGCAGTGGTGCAGGTGTTTACATCAACGCCACCGTGTGAAGCACATTTCCTTTACGAGTTACACCGTTGATGTCTCCTCTAATATTTATCAAATGCAAGGAGCTCCCGGCCTCTCACCTCAAAATTTCTTTGGCGACATATTCAATGGGTTGATTGCAGATCCCTTTCCGCAGCCTGACAACTTTACCCTGAAGAAACGGCCAAGCGTATTCCAACAAACAAAAGACGACATTTCCACTTCTTAGTAAGTGTATGCCAGTTAACGTTCGGACGCGTGCGAACATCTGCACGGTTCACAGAGTTCGCAGGAAAAGGTCATTCAAACATGCTGGGAGTTAAACATGTGAATTCGAAGCTGAAGTAGTCCCTGTCTGTCAATGGTACTTAGCGTACTTTCTTAATAAAGAAATTTGTCAAGCGTTTAGTAAATGACGCATTCAACTGCAAATCCTCGTCTTCTTCTGCAGAGGGCTCTGGCACAGAATAGCGGCACGAAAGCGTGGAGGTTGGCCTCGGGTACGGGAAATTACCACATTCTCCAAAGTGGTGCAGTCTTCGCGTCAGCGCAACACATATCACGCTGAACCTCCGCTGTGATCTAACGCGCTTCTTTTAAACTTCTGAACATTATGTCTACTTTGTGGCGGCGTGAATTTTCGAACCTAATGTCTGTTGAGATGACTTGACGTTTATGACCCATTCCACGTCGACTTCTTCCGAGAATGTTTCAATGTCGCTGTTCGCCCACGAGGAAGGAAGGTGCGAAACAATGAGTGTGGCAGAACGGCTGTGGTGCGCTGCTTTCTGTAAAAGGTGGACCAGCTGTTTCACGCCCTCTTGTGCCTGCAGCAGGTATCACCGAAAGCGACGAAGAAAACTATGGCCTACGTTCTTCTTTTTCTGACGAGAGATATACTTTCCCACGCATGAAGGCGCAAAATATGCCTGTCTCGCATACGAGGTTGTCGTGGTTTATTCGCAAGTACAACTCTGTTGACATGGAGGAGTAAATCCGGTGTCACTTTCTGGAGACGCTTTCACAATGCGCAAGCTGATCTCGATAGGAAGCCACTCGGACTGTTCACGTACACAAAGTCGTACCTTTATCTCTTTCCCCAATGGGGTGTCGCTTGCCACTTCGTTGCATGCTGCGGCATGGCAGTCAACGATGCCACAATACGGCTTTAATGTACGCAGTGCCGTGCCCACTTTGTTCAGGTCAGATGCACAAGATCCGACCAGAAGGACAGCTTTAGGGCGGAGTGCACGTAGTACGAGTGCTGCCAGCCTCTCCGTGGCAGAGATTACAGATTCAGCCAAAGGACATGTTTGCAAGAAGTTACAATCAATTGCTTTGAGACATCCGCGTGCCTGGATACGTCAACCTCGCATTATACATAAGCAAGGGAAAAATGAGACGTCTCACGAATACCTTTACAGAAAAATGCAGCGTCGGAGAGCAAAAGGAGAAAATTGTCCCGTTATGGCTTCGCGTGGGATACCGCACACACGCGTGCACCACAACTGCTTTCTGTACACGGATTTTGCACGGGCGATTGGATATTTGACGTCGTGTTACCATACAACCAGCTGAGACGTGTGCGATAGATTTAGAGCGACAACATCGGTGTGCGTACCTCCAGATGCTGGAAAAGTGAGTTCATCGCTTGGGATTTGTAGCTCTTCCGTTGTGTCTCTCTTGCTAGAATAGATGTGGAACCGCTTGAAGAACATCTGTTTGTCCACATTTTTAGAGTCGCCGATGAAGCGTCCAGTCGCACAGCCGTGATGCTACACGGAATCTACACCGCAGGTGGACATAAGCAGTGGATCTGCCAGTCCAATATTATAACTCGCTTGTCTCGTGCATTACGGAGGGGACCTGCGAAATTCTCTTCTTCTGACTGTATTTGCTGTATGCACTCGTCGACCTTACTTGGAGACACCGTCACAGTGTTGTTGCCATATTGCCTCTGGCGATTTTGCAGTCAGCAGCACTACCCACAATTGCTCTCCAGTGTACGTACGCGTTTGCCTCTGATTCATACCTTCTCCTCGAAAAACTTTAGTTGCTTCATTGATCTTGGGAAATTGGTTAAGACGAACGCGTCGTGACCTGTGTGAATGTGTCAGAATAATCAGCAGACTCGGAGATCGTGGCGCTCGCGCCCACTGCTACAACTACTACTTACTACTAATACTACTACTGCTACTACTTCGACTACTGTCAGTTATCACTGAAAGCTGCGGCGACAGAAAGGTAGATACGGGAGAGAATGAATAGTGGAAAGTGGCACCAATACCATTTGCTTGTAGCTCTTGTATCTTGTCCACGACTAGAGGGCACACGACAGATGCTGGGGGAGGGGCACCGGACGACAGAAAGGTTGACGCTCCCGGCTGGAGGCCGGCTTCTTGCTTTAATAAGGCGCATGCGTCTATGTGAAAAAAATCATGCTTGTCCTGGACAGCGCCGGCAATTGCCAAGGCGTCAAGCTCGGCGTCCGCAAAGATAACGGTCACAATCGGACAGACGAGGGAGCGGATCTGTTTGTACATAGTTGACAGAGGCTGCGACGCTTCTACCTCAAAGACCTGCACAATTAGAAGAGGGGAAAGCGCACGGTGAAAGGCGTACGCTGTGTGACGATCTTCAGTGCAAGCAGGACGCCACAATTGACCACGCTGAATGGCAAAGAAAGTTTGACACACTACTGTCCGGCTCAAACTTTTTGGACTCCAGATCCGCCTCTTTGCAAAAGTATTCGCTAGCTTACCTTTCCCCAGCTTCCGTAGTAGCTCCTCAAGATTTCAGTATTTTCAAAGGCTGCTTCAACCTTGTCAGCGTCTTCGTCTGCGGCCTCCCCAATAGCAGGAAGTCACGTACTACGGATTTTAGAATGAGTGGAGACAATCGATGAATGCTGCTAAGTACGCTCTCATGCGGAGTACACAACCTACCGGCAGACCTCCCTGGAGGAAGCTGTCTGGACCCTTTTAGAAGAATACTTATGGCTGGTGGGCCAAGCTCCCTGTCCAGATATTTGGCTTGCTCCAAGCAGCAGATATTATCGTGAAGTACGAAGCGCCGCACGCCCTTGTTGCTGCTAAGTACCTTCTTCCACAGCTTCGCTTGCAGATAGAAAGGTATAGATGCTCCGCTTCTTTTCTGTTCCTTCATCAACTGGCCAATCGCGGAGCCGGCATTAATTTCTTCAAGTATGGCGTCATCTGTGTGGTGGCAGAAGTTCGCGCCGTCAACATAGTGAAGCACAAAATGGATTTTCTCGACAGCTTTCTCTCACACCCTACTTTGGTCGGTTTTTCGGGTTTTTCTCACCTTACACATCTGAGTTCATAAGGTACTGCTGCGTTACTCAATAGCTGTTGCTGAACAACAGCTCACGTGTACGAAGCACGCAATCGAAAGCAGAATATCACGTACTCAGTAGTAAGGCTTTGTAGCCAGTCTCCTCAGCGATCTTCCTGCAGAGAGAGGACCTTCCCGAAGATGGAGCTCCTATGACTCGAATGTACGAGGGCATGAAGATAGGTTGCCGGGACACGACTGGCGGCGGTTGATGACCTTTATCCACGCGTATGATCTTCCTCGTAGCGCATGCTGCTCTCTCAGTAAGACACGTCGAAGAACAAAATGCAACATACGTAGCGAGTCGGAAAAAGGGAATATAGGGTTAAAAGAGTTTGCGCTGTTTCAAAATCGTGAATCAGGTGCCATGTAGTTACGTGTAGACTATCTAGGAGTTTGTTAATACTGAAGGTCCGGTTTGCAAAAAAGAGTTCAAGACTTCCCGGCGCACGCTTGCGATCTGCAAATCGAGGAAGAATAGTTGCGAGAGTGTAGCTTTTGAAGAGCTTGTATACTGTCTAACGCTTTTTGAGCAGATGGTGCCATTTGCAGTAAAGTCAACGACTACAGCCAGGTTACATATCGGAGACGAGGTATGCATCAAGTCATTTGTCAGGAAGAAGGCCATAGTCCTTATCCCGCTGAAAAGGAAACGTGTCCGGTGTCGTGTATAAAAGCGAGTACCCCAAATCGCCCTCCACATTAGTGATCTGTAAGGTCTCCGGTTTGCTTATGTTGTCCCGCTCGGGTACGGTTTCATAATCGAGGACACATTATTGATTTCTCGAAGCGCAGCAATGCCTATGTGGTTTTTGTAATGTGATAGAGAACAACACACCTGGATAACAGTAGGCGTACCTAAAAGTAGTGGGTGTTCGCGTACCGGGGGATTCAATCGGTAGCGTTACTTCTTCATAATGGGCGCTTCCGTTCTTCTCTAACCAATCTGCTAGCCACCTTACTGCGTCCACGCCTGTGGGCCGAGTGGCGCATAGCTCCTTCAAGCCCCTGCCGTAGGCAAGTGATAAGACAACCAAAGCTGTTTGTAATTGTTTCGCTGCACGTCCGTGACTAATAATACTGTCGCCACCACAGCGTGTGATCACAGCGGACAACCAACCTGACCTCCTGCGGGCTCAGCTCTTTCAATGTGTGGGGAAGGTGGAAAAGCACCTAGTTATGAGGATCTGGAGGGTTGGTGCAATCCCCGGTTTCTCCTCGATGTAGCTGGGACGGATAAGACACGAAGGCAACATAGAGTTGAGGAAAGAGTAAAGAGAGCTATATATGGGGATTTGATTGAGCGCGCCACCATCTAGTGAAAGTTAGCAGAGGCGCTTTGTAGACGCTGCTGGCACTCACTTCTCAATGCTCTTGCCCCTCGTCGCTCTTTTGCAAAAAAAGTAATCGCGCACAAATTCTACGTCCGGAGTGGCGTAGAGAGGGAGCTCAGGGAAGAAAATGCAGATGGATTTTTCTGCCTGTACTGCACTAGTAGCCGCGTGAACGACATTATAAAGGCGATCTCTAGCATATTTTCCCCGCAGGCTCTGTTTTCTGGGAGGAATGCCGAGATCGAGTCTTTTCCCGACAGCGTCTCTCCACACTTCTACAGAGCCCACTCGCATGAGGACCAGAGCAGTTATTGGGCCACTAGTCATATAAGAAACCAGAGTTTCGAAATAATCCTTTCCTTCGTGGGCCTGATCCAGACGCAGCAGGGTGTGAGACCACTGTTGAAAAGAGCCTTCAAGGCTGTCTCACAAAGCTGACTTTAACTCCACGACACGAAGCCTAGGGATACTGCAGGCGCACCCGCACGCTTCTGATCTGCCGTAAAACGTCAGGCGCACTCTTCCAAGTAACAGTAAAGGTATTCTGATAGCAGCTGACGATTGCGAGCGTTTCAGAAGAAGACGCGAAAAAGTTGAGGAGACGCCTTTGAGCAGAGAGTTTCGCACAAGGAGCAATTATAACTGCGCACTCTGCAGCCCTCTACACGACAACAATGTGTCTACTCTTTCCAGCAACCAAAATACACGAAGTTTCACACTTCTCTCGGGATGCCACTTGCTCTCGCCTGGCCACTATGTAATAGTGCTCAGAATGCTTGTACATTTACAAAGCAAAGGCGAGAGATTGAAGACGCCCTACGGGATTACGTATGGATCGCTTACCGCGTATATTTGCCTGGCCCCAGTAATGTCAAGCGAGAGCTCCTTATGTCTTATGATATGCAGTCGTTTCTCGCGTATATCTGCTAACACTTGTTCTTTAATGCTGGGCTGCATGCCATCCGGCTTGATGATGGCAAAAGTTCTCTCCATACTGAGCTCGCTTTTGGAAAAAAGCAAGAACATTTCCTTTTCCGCGTCGGTGGTCGAATCGGAACAGTGCTGATGGCAGCACGGAGGCGAGCCACGATGCACAATAGGGCACACAGAGTTTGTAACAGTGGATGTGTGGAAGTCACTTGTCGACAATTGTGCGCACCAGCAGAAGTAGCCTCAACTGTGGCGATTCCTCCAGAGGTATACACCTGTGCGTGTGAGCGCCTACCACCGCATTCCTTATGCTGTCGGTCCCGTATTTCGCTCGAATAGTTCGTTTCCCAATCCGCCGTGCTTCTCGAGAGTCCGTCGGGCCGCACAGGAGCCGCCAACGTCGTGCAGCTCCCGTTCCTTCGAGAAGTAGAGCCACTGATGGGCCAAACACACAGTAAGAATATTCTAGAGAAACGCATCCCAGGCCCGCAGAAAGTCGCTTGGAGAACAAGTACAGGCAGAAGCGCGCTGGGAGAACGCGATGTTTTGGAAACCGTCATGTTTGCTTTGAGCCCTATCTAATACTGACTTAATTCCTGACTCGTCATCCAGGCCCTCAGCTCTTCGTAGAAAGGCTGCATAACATGTTGCAGTGCGGTCAGCGAAACTACGCTTCAAAGTCAGAAACACATGACAGTAGGGTTGGTGAATGCCGCAGGAATATCGGCTTAACTATGTATATGTGCGTCGTTGCAGTCACTCAGCTGCAGCGGCCTGCCTGGTCAGATAGATGTCCGTAGAAAGCGTCGAATATTGGTAGGCTTAGACGGAAGCTCTTTCTTCTAATTATCGTCAGACCAGAGTCTAGAATTGCGTCTTCTATCTGACGGACAACGCCTTTCTCAATCGCGTCCGGCTTGACAAGCGCCACGGTCCGCGTCATTGTGCTTTTGTCCACTGAGTAGAAAATTAACAGGACAATTTGACCACTTCAAATCCTTGCTGTTGTGCGGCTCGGCACCTTACTTTCCAGCGAGCAGGAAACTGACAAGCTTACAACAGGGAAAGAAAAATTCCAGGTCTCGCTGGAAGCCCCAATTACTAGGACTGCAGTAGAAGCCCGAAAGGCAGTCCGTGGCAGAGAAGAGATCTCTTAGGCTGCGTGGCAGTAGAACGTAAGAAACAAGAGAGCTAACGATAAAAAGAAAGAGTTTAACAAAGTGTTCTACCATAAGCGGAGCGAATTAGCAGAGCGCAAATGACGGTCGATACACCCTGTGCTATGAGCTGCCCCTTCCACATATACTGGGTGCCTACTACCGGGGTATGCAACTCTACCCGGCTCTGCGTCGAGGATGAGACTCATCGGTTAGCATCTCACGTTTGTCGTTTTGTACTTTGACCCTGTGCGGTGTCTTCCATAAGACACGGACCCACAATGTCGTTGAGTTTCGCCACGCTACCACCGCACGGATGTTGCAGTATGAACAGATGTGTCTGGCCAGAACACAGTTGGCTGAGTAAGTCCATCTGTCCGTTCGGAAAAGTGGTGTCTTGCAGGAAATCAATGGCGTCTTCCTGAGAATAAAATCGAGAAAGTTTCTTATATATGCTGTCGCTCACACCTGCGGTTAACAGACCGGTGTGCGAGGATTTTTGTTGCAAGTTTTGGTTAAGTCTTACGTGTCCAACGCTCGAGTGAAACTATTCGTGCTCCTCAGCGCGTCGGTACGAAAAGGCGACCTACGTATGTAAACCAGAGATCTTTGTGCCTGATGATGTCGAAGTCTCGGTCCATGAGAAAGTCCACAACTGTAGGTACCTGCGGAACAGTGCACGTCCGGCCACTCGAAGAGCCCAAGCATCACGTGTGTCAGTCATATCGTTGGGTCTCATCGCAGCATAACAATGTTATAGACTGCATTCTGTGACGTGCTAAGGCGTCGTTCCATTTGTAAAGAGCTACCTAGATCACCTTACATTGAAATATCCGCAGGACCTGGGGATAGCACATCTGATCTGTTCATGGTGTCATATTACCTTTTCCAAGCGTACGACGTCGGGTAGGACTAGGAGCAAAGCTCCCTCACCACAGTGAGTTATAGCCATGTCGCGTTGCTAGAGCGAATTCTTCAGTTGACAGACGGACATACAGAGGCAGCCGTCACACTGGACCGTGAGGTTCTGCACGACTGCGTGTTCGTGGGTAGCGTCGCGCTCTTACGCACTGTGTTGTCGATGGGTGTCTGAGTAAGAGTCTCCGTCGTGTCTGCTGCATCAGTGTACTATTTCAACGCACGCGCAGAAAACTTTGGCGACACAGGTTCGCCCGTTCGATATAGGGAAAGACCGGGTCGGGTACAGTTCAAGCTGAGATCTTCGCTGCGGACGACGACACCATACACATATTGGAGACATTTACACACGCGTCCACGTGCACACTCATTGCTTCTACTATCCGTTGGTAGCTTTGGTGTCATAAACGAAAACAGTGGTGTCCCCGTCTACAGTATCCTCGGGCAAACCTCGAGCAACCGGACAAAAAGAGCACGTCGCTATGCTGCAGCACATCATTTGCGACTAGCGTTCCCCCGCGCCCGCCGAGTGTATCCCTATGCACCGTTGTCGCACACTTACTACTGCTCGCCAGGAGAAGTTTGCCGCGATCGTTTCACAGAGTGAGAATGCTTTGCTCGTAGTTGGAGGGCCTTAGGTATTTGTCGAATGATCACACATTTCTACAGTATGGTGTGGCGCCCCCCACTCACGCGTGCTTGCAGGCAACACGCTCCAGCGTGCCCTGCGAGAAGACAATCTATGCTTGACGTGGCGCGGAGCAGGTGAAAATCTTCAGTTTCACTTCGGTCCCCGAATCCGCAAGCGCACTGGTATTCCAGTTTCCACACTGGTTCTTGAAGCGTACATCCACTTTTTCACTTTTATGCCTCCTTGCATATAAAATCTCTACCTCTTTCTACTCAACTCCGACAGCATGCCACAGAAGCTGTTACACAAAGCGCTTCCGCGAAACATCTAGACTAGAGCTGTGGGTCAGCGGCAAAAGGCTACGATACACGCGTGTTCCCGATATACACTACACAATATCAGCAGTATCCCCTTCATTCAACGTTTTCATAAACTGGGTTTCGTTGTTGGAAGTATGTCCCTTCGGTACTAAGGCTGCGTCTGCTTAGTTAGGCGGAGTCCTCAGCGTACTGATTTTCTGAGATTTGCCCTTGGCACAAATTTAGAGAGAGTGGCTGCGTGGAGAACCCTTTTAACCCGCATAACTGCAATTCTTGTGCCCTAGTTTTCATTGTGAATGGAATTAAGCATTCCAAGGGCAGCTTCGGATTTGTGTGAGCTCTAGATAATTGCCAGCTAAGCGCACGCTCGTGTTATAGTTGGAGACCTGGATCAACACTCGGAAGTATGGGGTGTGTAGATAGATCTTCTGCAAGGTCTTCCACGTACAGCCTATCGTGGACCTAGGCCTCGGAGTCAACCTAATGTCTTTTCGAACGCACGATGATTATTTCTAATGCAGTATTTCCAGTGCGTGCGAGCGCAAAGCTCCTGTTGCCGCAAATTAGCTAACGGGTCTCTGTGTTATTTTTAGATTTTTCGCCCTCTGCATACTACAAATATGTGCAATAGGCGGCCTGCCACTCGTCCACTTCATCGAACCTCAAGGCTCCGTTTCCATACGACTTTGTAGACACTCGTGCCTTGTGCCCCTAGGTAATGCGCAAATACCAATTCGTCCATCGCGGGGCTCGGAAGAGCTTGAACTCATGGAAATCTGATTATGTCTCCAGCTGCTCCGTTTTATCCCGGTTTCTCCGGGGACACTATCACAAGCAGGTTAGAGTGGCGGCTCTCTATCTTGCCTTTTAGGTGGTCGACTCTTTTTCAACTCGAGTGAATGCACTCTATAGAATGCATGTACCATGACGTAGTCCTATTGCGGGATCATTTTCTGCGCGTGTGTAGCTGTCGTAGGGAAATACCCTTGCCTTCATATCTACCTACTGCAGCTGGGCTTCCAATCGTGTTCTGCGGCTACCACTTGCTGTTAACATGCTCATTTCGTGCACCCGATTTTTTGACCGTCCTGTAACACGGACAGGTCTGTCGGTCATCCGCGTAGCATTCCGTTCAATTCGGTACCATACTGAATGCGTACCTGCTTCAAACTTCGAAAGGCTGCGACATGGCGGAGTATCCTCTCAATAGCCTGACCACGGAGGGGCAATCGCTTGATCCTGCCCGGGTCCGTCGGCAGCCACGAGCGCCTCGGTGTCCCGGGAAATCTCTTGTAGAAAGATCGACACTAGGCACTGACAGCAGTGATTCGGAGGGTTGTAACGGCTGTGCTGCTTGCTTCACACGTCGGCAAGAGGGTGATGAGGGAAAGTTGAATTTTAGCTCCCCCAAAGAAGCCATTTCTAACACGTATACTAAAAGTCTGCCACCAACTAAACTCACAGGAAAGAACCATGGAAGAGGAGGCCGTGGAAGGGACCAAAATATTGCGGGCGACTCTGCGCGGAGACTCAAAGGCACTAGCACCACCGATTACGACAGCAGCAGTCACAGCAAGAGCGATGCCGGCAGCAACGGATGCGGCGGAGTGGATGGGAGAGGAAGGCACAACGCGAGGAGCAATCGCCAGAAAGACGCAGGTCATGGGGTTCAGGATGCCGGTCCTGATGTATCTGGCAGCAGCACATGTCAACAAGCGAGAAAGGAGGACGAGGCCGCAGCAGCGACTGCAACGAACACGCAAGTTGCTGGCACTGTTGTCCCGGATGTACCCAGACAAACGGTACGTCTCCAACTCTCAAACTTCAGGCGTCAACTGAAAAACGTATGAGTTGCCTGAGGGCGTACGGCATTTTGATTGAATTGGTGCGAGCTCAGTCATGCATGTGGGCGGGGCGTGAGATTATGTGGTCATCGTGCAAACTTTGACGTCCTTAATTGGTTGCAGTTCGTGTGCTCTGCTTGAACGAGAATCTGCCCGACCGTGTGAACTGCCCACGCGAGGCCCCCTCATTTTTGAGACCTTCTGGCTTGGGCTCATTCACTACGAGGAACACGCGTAGCCCTCCAACTTCTTCATCATAGCGCACTAGTGCTTCAGCATTTGCAGAGAGCCGAGTACAGCGCTTGCTCCGCGAAGTGCACGTTTCCCAGTGCCTGCCCTGACAAACTCTCCCCGTCTAACCTAGTTTTCAAAGTCTCCTTTCTAGACTCGTTATTGAAATTGTCGCATGTTTTCTTCCGGGTGTGATTTCTCACTAATGAGTTCCGCTCTCCCGTCCTGCACCTGTGCGGACGTGTCCGTCGTCGTCTGCTGTCTCAGGTTCCTTTATCATTCACAGCTGAGCGTCTGGCCTTTTCAAAGGCGGTAAATCCATTTTCTTCGTATCGGTTACAGGAGAGGCGCAGCCTCTTTCACCGGGCGATTTCCTTCACTTTCCTTTTCCCGGGTAAAAATGTGTCTTGCGGAATTCCTTTGCGTTTCCCTTCGTTTTTTGCGGCCGGGTTGTCTTTGATCAGAGACAGACCACCGTTTGTACCGCCAACGCTGAGTATACCTGTGGCCTTCTCGTTGCTCTTCATATGTCTCGCACTCTCCGTGCATGCGCTTCTTCTGTTAACGCCTCTTCCTCAAGCCTCCTTCCACCTCCTCACTCAGTTTTCCTCTGACAAGAGCCCAGCACAGAACAACTCCACTCGCTACTGCGAGCACTCGCAGCCAGTCACGCTGAAGTCGCTTGTCTCCGTTAAGGAACCATTGCCACTGTTACCTGTTCCTTCGCAAGATTTGGGACGACCTGCGGGACGACAGGGAGACAACGATGACTGTCAGCCATGTCCAGAGCATGCCGACTGCTCTGGTGGCCGTATGGCGTGCTCGCCTCCGTACGTGCGCGTTCCTGTGGCGACAGCCACAGGAAACCTTTTCTTCACAACTGCCATCCATGTGACCAATAAGCTTTTTCGATGGGAGCTCAAGGATGGTGATGCCTGCGTCGAGAACGTGATGGCAAGAAAGACTGCAGAAAAAGTTGTGGAACGCATTGTCTTCTTGCTGAAGAAAAGAGCGGGTGACGCCCAGTGCGGCTCCATGGAAGTTTGCGGGAAATTCAGTCCCGCTGGTGAGGAGTTTGTCTTCATATTTTGACCATTCGAAAGGTCGACTGCTGCCCTGGTTCTCTTTAGTTGATAGAGGAGAAATGGATACAATGACTCGAGCATTGCAAAGCCGTCTGTCGAGTTAGCCAATGAGTTGGCTGTATGTGTGAGCTTAACAGGCACATCGTTGCGTCCCTTCACCTCATCTAGAAACAGTGAATAACTGTAAGCTACGAGGTTACGCCGGATTTTGCATTTCTAGATAATTGGGCGCGCAAAAAGTGATTCATGAAGTCGTTAGGCCTAGTTTCTCTATATTAACGTGTGTGCGCAGGGCACACCTGCCACGAGTGGACAGAGTCGCGGAAGGATTTTACCAAGGAAGAGAAGAAAGGTAGCAAAGTTTTGCTCTCAACACCCGATGGCGCTATGACTAGGTGGGAACTGCTTCAGTCTGAAGAGCTTCGCGGGCAACTGGAGGATGACAGCGTTTATGCCTACGTATTCGGCTGGTTTCTCGAGCAACAAGCGGCGTTGCGACTGAATGTGGAGGTTCGTCTGTCCCTCATTGTCTTACACGTGCCAGACACACGTGCGTCATATGGCACGCGTATATACATTCGTACGTGCGTAACCACGGGACAACGTTGTCCAGTGAATGTATGGTATGTCGCAGATGTAAACTCGTAGGCATACGTTGGATCACTCAACCTGAGACTGTTCGTGCTCTGAACAGTTCGCTGCATACGAAAGGTCTGCGTCCGTGGGATCCGCAATTTTTGCTTCATCAGACCGTTGGAGCTATCGTGAATGGTTTTCTAGTGGCTAGTTGATGCGTCAGTTTTGCGTAAGCCCAATCAAACAGTAGGTGCAGAATCTGTGTGTATGTATTCCTCTCTTCGCAGGTGAGGCAGCAGTATTCCTTCGAATCCATGAGACTTCCGCGTGAGAATGTTGCTCCACCCTCAGCTGCGAAAGATCATAAGCAGGACGGTATTGTGGCTTTGTTTCTGCGGGAGCAACGGCGCTCGCAGGGCATTACATATTCATACGCTTACGTTGGGCCAGACGCGGTCCGTTCGCCGATCTGTGTATTCCGTCTCTTCTTCACGAACACGATTGTCCCCCTCTCCTTCGTCATAACAGCGCTTTCTGTGCTTGCATTGCCCGTCGCTGTCTGGCTCCGGCGTTTTTACTTGCGCCGTCAGTTGCTGATAATAATGCAGCAGCAGCAAGCCGAGCAGCAAACGCTGATGAGATCACATAAAACTCAAGAGGCTGATTTCAGTCCTATAGTTTACTGCGGATGTTCATCCGCTCACTTATCCCAGCTACTAGTGCAGAAAACCTCTGTTCACCGTTTTAGCTTGTTGCGCTGGTGGCTACAACGCACAGCAACGAAAGTTGAGGAAGTCGATGCCATGTGTTTTGAATTGCTGTACAACAAAAGCGCCTGTGTGCAAAAGGTTAAACATGAAGAACAAAACTTCTGGGGGGTGACAGAAGATATCAGTCCGCTTGATGATCACAGCGCAGCAGAAAGCACTACAACCAATACCACCTGTCCTCAGCAGGCGAGAGAACAGGACCAGCAACTCATCGACCCACTCTCCCTGAACAGCTCTCAAGAAGCTTGCGGCTTGCTACAGGCACCCGCTAACGCCGCCAATTCTTTACTCGCGCCGCAGCTGAGCACCCCTCGTCATCTGTCTTGCGTCTCTTCGTCGTGTCCAGGAGCAGCTACCCTAGGTGGGTGTAGCTATGGTCTATGTGGACCTAGTCGTACAAGCTTCCATTTGGAAGGCAGGGGCAGCATACATCATGCTGATGCGCATGTGTCGGATATGCGTTCTAGCGCTTCTACTCCAGGTCCGTGCTTTGCCGCGTTTACTACCGACAGCTCGGCGCCTCTCAGAGATAGCAGTAGAGTTCTACGTCCATCACGTATCAGTAGCACCGTCGGAAGCTGCCCGCCATGCCCTTTCAGCTCCCATTTGGCAAGCTCCCAGTCTGCTACTCAGCAAGCGACAGGTTCAGGATGGAGTGTGGAAGCAGACACAGTCTGTTTACATGGCAACAACTCCGGTTGTCAAGCAGCGGGCTTGCACTTGCCCCAAGATTGTGCAGGTTGGCGAAGGTCGAGTACAAGGTTGTCGGCAGATTATTCCTTCAGTGCCTTTCTAGCGCGAGTGAGCGACATGCAACAGAAGACTCCTGCATGAAAATCGCGACTTCGCACGCGGCTCAGGGAGAGAGTGAGTCACCGTACGGTGCCACTGCTGAACTGGGCCGTGGCCGAAGCAGCGCAGTGTAAATGTAAAAGGGTGACCTGGCAAAACAGGAGTTACGAGTGTATACAAGTAAAGGTTTGAATGAACCGTGACGAGGGAAATAAGTAGACTGTCAGCACGAGAAATCTCAGTAAAACGCCCGTTGGAAAGCCTCCTGCGTACGTGCTGTGTGAAGTACATGAGAACGAGCGCCTACGGCGCCCCCCTCCCCCCTAAGCTTTGCTTTCTGAAGGCGCGAGACCTGTTCAGCCCTGTGGCGTTCATATCTCTACATGAAATTGCTACGTAGGACGCCTCAAGTGCACTAACCAACGATATGTATTGTTAAGCCCTTCCTCTAGAACTATAAACGCTCACTGTGATCATGTTAAAACGCAATAAACCCTTGCACAGCAAATGTGGGTGTACTGTGTAAAGTTGAAATTTTTCCGTTTTCGGCGATTTCGCTGCGTTCCCTGCAGTTCGAATGAACTAAAAAATTTGGAACTGCCTGCTTCTTACAAGGGAGTACTTCTCCATCGAGAATGACGTAAAGAAAGCTCTGGCGCCGTGCAGCGTGCGTGGTTCGCTACGTAGGAGACAGCACAATTGTGCATGCAAAAGGTTTTCTGCCCAGAAACGAACGAACGGAAATAAGGGAAGGAATGGTTACGATGCGTTCATCATTCATAGTAGAGGACGTTCTGTCACGCTTCCCAGTGGTAAACAGTTGCGGAGCGGCACAGAGGTATCACACATGGAAATACGTCTCCACGTGCATCATGATACTTCTATTTGAAGCAATCAGGTATACAGTAGCGCGTGGGGAAAGCTCTTGCTTTTGACATTCATGACAATTACATACGCCAGTAATGCGAAGCTTTCGGTATCTACCGAGACTTCTTGGATTTCCTGCTTCTGCGCGCCCTACGGAACCGGCACGTTCAACGCAAGCTCTTGTTGGATTTTATCAAATACGTAACAGCGGGAGACTGAGACAGGCAACAGTACGCTGCCTCTCCAGTTAGCGTTTATCCGTTACAGATCGGACTGTACAGGATGCAATGAAAAGCCTCCCTCGAATCAATCACGTAGGCTGGATAACTGCTCGCGCGGAGTGCGCCAAAGCGTTTGATGCTGGCTAGGTCCATGCGTACCAGTCGGGCACGTAGGGGATACTGCGTTTCCACATTGCAGCGGCGCGAAGTTTCAATGACGGAATGCCCATTTGACCGCGGGCTTTGGCACTTCGTCGCTGGATAGAAATAGGACGTTCTTTTTTACTTCGCAAGTGAACAGTCAACACTCGCGATTGCGCGCATTGATGTGTGGTGTCCGGAGACTATGTCAATACAAAATTTCAACATATCATAGGTATATGGGGCCGTTGTAAGTAGAACGTGCTTCTACCTTGACACACCTGTTGGACCAGATATAGCTCACCTCTTCTCTCGAATGCAAGTGATATAACACGATCATGTTCAATTATACACGCAATTTCGTGGAACTCGTTCAATCGTGGCAAGTGGGAGCTCCCCCTCGCCGTAGTCCCGCATAATTGCGTCTCGCCGGTTAACGTTTTGAAATCTCTTTCCAAAGACGAACCATCGCGCAGCTTTAGCACATCTCGTGGCAGAAGGAAAAACATTTCCATATGATTTGTCATATAGACTCTCTGTGCACGTCGATATCGTTCTCCCGCTTCGCTCAAGTGCACTTTGTAGATCGCTGGCGGTACACGTAGCGCGGAGGGGGGCCGTCGGCCGCTCTACCTCTGGTTGGTGATTCTTTTTCCACGTTTCACACCAGTGTGGGCAAACGGAATGTAAACGCGCTTGATGACAGTAATCCTTCCAGTGCTTGCATATTAATATTGTCATTATAAGCTTGTACACTCGCAGTTTAACCTCATTTGGCCCTTCTTGAACTTACAGTAGCAGTCCAGACATTCACGCGTGGTCAGGTGGACAGTAAACCACCTCTAAAGCGCGCCTTTACCTGCGAGGCTATTATTATAGAAGCCAGCTGCTCTGCTTCTGAGTGTCCGAATGGAAACTCCGTTGGCTGCCTCTGTAATTGCCGTTTTACGTACAACTCAACTGCTGCAATACCTTCCGCCTCCATTGACGGTGCGACGGCAACGTTAGCGGCGGTAAGCAATTCTATAAGGGAGACAGCGGTTGCGGCACTTCCTATTCTGCTGATGTAACCTGGTGGATTCATAACGGCGTGAGTCGACAAAGATTCGTGAGTTCTACGTTTTCCCGGGCGCTCTTTCGGCCCGACCTATTATTTACACGTAGTCCTCCACTCAAAATGCTAAACGATGCATAGGCTGAGGTCCTCCAGCATGCTTTGCCAGCACAGCCGTACTTCACCACCACGTATCTGGTGCAGCCAGATTTATCCAGATCTCTACGTGTTGACCTCGTTTGAAAGGGTAGAGATAGCTGCCGTACCTCGCGCAGACGTCATTGCTTAGGACTAGTTACCCGCACTTCACGTCCTATGTACGCATACATTCACACGTAAAGCTCTGCAGGAACCTGCGCTGCCTTCACCCGTTAGAGTTGCATCGAACAGCTTTGACGGCGTAACTGTGGTGTGTACCGGCCTTCTCTGGTGAAGGCACGTAAGTACGTATATGCGAGCGAAACCGCATTAGCAGGATGCGAGGGCAGTTTAGCACCATGCGTCTATCTACGGACATCAAACGACATCCACAGAGGGAGATACCTCACCGGCTATACATCTCCGACGCAGCCTAGTAGTCACAAAAGCAAAGCTGCAAAATGTACTGCGTGCGATATCGTGAATACTGGCGGCACGCAGGGAGCGTAATATCCGGAATTCGCAGGTGTACCAACCTCTACACGAGCACATAATCGTGTCCATGAGAGTCCACGTTGTAACCGGGTTATAGGGGATTGTTCAAGAGAAAAAAGATACACGCAACAACGGCGCTTACTGGATCTTGCAGACTGTGTAAATTCTCAGCAGCAGATCACGGCTATTTTTGTTGGAAAATAGTCGTCAGGAGCAGACGGTTGCCCCTAACAACGTGGAATTGTACGCAGACTGATGTCTTGGATGCTGAGGTTGGCGTGCGTGCTGGCAAAACGCATAATTCTTCGAAACGGTGCATAGAATTGAAGCGCTCCCATAGCAGCGAGTGAGAGGTATCAGCGTTCTGGAAAAGAGCAAGGGTGTAAGTCATGAAATAACGTACTGGACGCCACAGAAAATTCAGCGTGTCAGTGGTGAAATTAGTGGAACAGAACCTTCGGTACATCTACACATTTCAAAGCGAAATTTGTCTCGTACAGTTCGTATCCTGCACCTTATTTAAAGTCTACGAGAACGACTTCTGAAGTGAGTGCAAAGCAGTGTATGTCCATTGTTCGTGCTACACCTGAGACACTTCATAATAGACACGTTACAGCATTTGGACGGAAAAGTATCGCGTATCAGAAACAAGTGTACACTGTACAGGCAAAAAAGAACCGAAACGGGTGGACAGCCTTGCCGCGTCAAATCCCTGTTCTGCAAGAATTGGCTACCTCCAATGAATTAGCGCGAGCGCCGCCCTCTGGCATATGCGTACTCAAGGACAGATACAGAGACATAGACTGTCTTTTGATTAACGGCCATGAAAGCGATCTATTATATGTCGAACCCTCAGACCCCGATTTTCGCAGTAGGAGAGTCGCAGGGATTTAACACCTCCGTGCGAGCGGAGATTGTAAAAATGAAGCGATATGCTGCGTGTAGAATTATCGACGCTTTGGGAACGGAAACTATAAAGAAGTACAACAATGAAGGGAAAATGGAACAAAAAGTGGTGGACACCGCGGGATGCTGCCCGTTGTGACTCTCACCCTTTTCGTGCAGAACTAGGCGACGGAAGAAATCTGCAGGCGGGGGCGTCACACTGGCAGCAATACGTGGAGCTGCACTCGCAGGAGATTTCCAATGAAAAGTATCATTTATATGCTCGTTTCCAACGATGCTACTGATAATAGTTGCCACCAAGTTTCACAAACACACGACTTCATCGTTCAAGACAAGTTGACTGTTGTAATTACCGAGTGTATCGCAGATATTTACGGCGGAGATTTCTCAGTTCACGCAGATGCTTTGCCTTCTCATCCATTCGTGGATCTGAGCCGTCAGGAGAAGTGGAGAAGTATGTAGTATCTCTCGTATTTCTTTCACTTCTCCGGGTTGAATTCTCTCTGTAGTCATACACACAGAGTAAGATCTCCCGTATTCCCCTCACAATATAGATATGTGTATATATGTACATGTAGCTATATGTATACCCATATATATATATATATATATGTATAGATATATGTACAAATATGTATATATACCCTTTCAAACAAACTCACGTTTGGCATCCATCGTCATGTACGAGCTACCTGCCTGACCTGCGTGTGTCCTTTCGACACGGCTGGGGAGAAACCATACGATCGGGGAAATTTCCTAAAAAACATTGAAGGCGCAAGGCTTACTTCCAGCTTCGACACTTGCTGAAGAAATACAACACGTGGTGCATTCTAGGGACGCTGCAGTGCACCGTCAGAGCCTGCAGATCTTCTGTGTCTGTCCATACGCATATTCGGGTGGTGCCTAGCATAGAACTGCACAACGGTTTACTCGGACGTTCAATTTGGTTTACGCGGTGACACAAGTCACCTAGCCCTACTTAGCAGCACCTCGCAAATAGAAACGAGACAACGTTGCAGCGTTATCGCACACTGATGTATTCGTCCCAGAACAGGACAGGAGTGGCATTATTACTTGTTGTAATAATCATACTATGCAATCCCAAGATGTCTTCTGCGCCATTTGCGACGGTATTTATGTCAAGCGTCACCTCTGCGTAAAGGTGAATGAAACTTTCAATAAAGGGGCGTGCCAAAGGGAAGATGATGTTGTGCAGCATGTCGGCGCAGCATTATCCAATGTCCACATATATTATATATACGCATATATAGATACATATCTATGTATCTACATACCTACATAAATGCACATACGCAAATAGTGCAAGTATGCGTGTGGGTAGTCAACCGAAAGGTCTCCGACATCTCATAATACCTTTCTAGCAAATTCTAAAGTGTCCAACCCTGCACGGCTGTACATATTCAGTTATGCAGGACAGCCAGAACCATTCACCTTGTTCTCTCATAGCGCCCTCCAGCAGCGTCCCCGTCTCCCGCGTACAATACACGTTAAGTACACGAGCATATCGCTGCAGCGTGCGAGTACACTGAGGACGCAAGTGGCGACTCACGCCGGCCGCTTTGCCGCTACGTACCGCCCAAGTCCGTAACAGGAGTGCCAGTTGTAGAAGCGGATCTTGCATCAGTACACGTGTTTTTGTTGAGCATACTCGGGGGATATGTAAGGCATGAAAAACGGTTTCTTTTCCCCACCTCTAAACACCAGGCCAGTGAGGCCCGTTTGCGTACACCTAACACATTTGTGATTCTTGACGTTTTCTGATGGAGATTTCACTGTTGCTCCCAGCGGTGAACTCGCAGCTTGCACCTGTTGATCTGTACATTAGTGCTACCGCAACAACCAATTAACCATTGGTACTGCTATTCATAGAGGACCGGAACACGAGCTGCTGCCGTACGGGTTAATAAAAGTGCGTGCTTTCACCCATTTCCGCAGCAATTCCTGTTCAGCAGTCGCGTCTCCTTGCGTGGACTCCCTGCTCTGCTGTTGAACATAATGGTTTAAGCACAGAGAGGTTTCCAGTGGCGTAACTGGAATTGTTTCATAGCTTGAGGTACTTGTAGTGTACAGTAGGTTTTCCACAACTACCGCGTTTCTGCGCTGTGACTACCCCTTGGCGCCTGTTCAATTACAACTGCATTTGAATTCGTATTGGAATCCGTTGATTTTTTGTGCGTTGCAAGCAGATGATGGAAACCAACCCGATTCGTTAACATTGACGTCTGCTGACGGTGGTCCTTTTAAGTCGTTCTCAAAACACCCTGAACATACAGGGTTGACAACCAGCACTCGTACAAATAGCCGTCCCCCGCTACCGGACACATAACGATGTCATTGTGTCACCTAGTTGTTGTCCTTTGGGCACGCCTGCAATTTGTGACTGGTGTTCTGTCGAGCTGGTGAGAGCTTGACAGTTACGTTTTTTTTCTCGAACACAAGGCACTCGTATGCCATCATTGCTGGCTGCTTGCTGCTACTGCACCCGTGTTGCTGTCACGTCGCTTTTGCAGCGGTCAGCGCGCTGCTCTCACCCCGATCGGTATCTACCTGCACCGCCCGTCTTCAACCAAGTGCGAGGCCCTTAAAGGAGGCGCCACTGGCAGCTGCGTGTGGCTGCCTCGTTCTCTACGAATTTGGATTTGGTAAGTGTAAGTTCCGGTGCTGCCGTCGCAGTGCGCCGGACGCGACCCACCCGCCTCAGCATTGCCGCAGGGCTCGCGTATGATCACTAGCTACACGATACTGTTCATGTCGCTGCTCGAGCGGCTGTCGCTCTTTCTTAATCAATTGGGTTGTGTTCACCACTCACTTCTTCTCACCCCGGCAGGCGAATACACAAGCATCGCTGGCTACCCCTCTCACCAGCGTGCTGCTAGTGCCGCTGCCCGTACTACCGCTATCACGGCTGGTGCTGGTGCTGGGTACTGCGGTGCCTTCCCCGTGACAGCTTTATGTCGCGTGTGCCCGATGAGAGTAGTTGCTGGTGGTGCTCGCAGAGGCGTGCGCGCTTTTTGCTGCCCAGATCTAATTGTGTCTCACCCAGGAGATGTTACAAATCATTTTGCCATCGTCGAACAACGCGGAAGGTGGGGAGATGCACAGAAATAGATGGGCAGCCGACATAATAGTCTACGTTGCTGCGGTGTTGCCTGTGAGCAGACGCCGCTGCACACTACTACGCATCGACGGATCTGCGTTTGTTCTTACAGCTTCCCGTACCACGGTTGCCTCCCGTAGTGGTGTTTTAGGTACAGTCGCTATTTGACCGTTAGGTGTGCTATTAATGCTGTTTTCGCGACTACGCCGCTGGTGCCGCTGACGCTTCTTAAGCTCAAGCTGCAGGCCCCTACAAGCACCACGACAACCATTATATGGGTTCGGCGCCTCTCTCTCCTAGGTACGTTTTATGTCCATGCACTTACGCTGCTTTCAGCTTTACTACCGCCCCTAGATGTGATCGGCCAAGTGGCTGTGCCAGCGACATGCGTAGCAGCACGGCTTGCGACGCGTGATTTTGCGAAGGGTGGTACTCAGCAAGTCTCGCTGCGCGACAAACTGATTTGATCAAAAACTCGTCGCCGAGCGACAACCGCAGCAGCTACGAGGTGTGAGAAGCAGCACTGGACGGCTCGAACATGTTTTTCATTGCAGCGCACGTGTCGCCTCTATCATCCACCTATTTACTGGTTGGCTCACCATCTTCACGGACTGGTCGTGGAAGCGGCATATGATGCGTACAGTCTCGATTTCATCAGCAGTGCAAGTTCAGTGACAGCTGGCGTGCCTCTTCTTTTGAGTCGTCCATATATTCACTTTTGCTGTTCACAGAGACGGACAAGATGGCGCTACAAGTTCTCACCGACCAACAAGCGAACCACGAGCAAACCACTGAGAGCGCTGATGCTACCTCAGCCTCTCATTCTTTCTGCTCGACTGCTGTCGCAACGGAAGCAGGACCACCAGTTTCAGCTCCAAGTGCTGAAGGTGATGTGGGTTTGGAGGGAGATACCCAAGTGCGTCACGTAGTTGCAGCTGGGAGTAATGCCGTGCCCAACGGTACTGCCATGGTTGGTGAGAATGCTGAAGTGGTCGCGACCAACCCGCCCGCTGCTCCAGGTTATATGGCTCTTGGGTCTTCCAACGGTACTAATATTCGTGGGGTGAATGGTCTGACTGGGGGAAAAGATGATCAAGAGGCCAGTGCAGGAGCGTTACAGGGCAGCAGCAAAGCGATTTCGGGAGAGACATTGACAGTTTTTAGTGGGGAGCGTCGCGTTTCTTTATCGTCTACCTGCGACGACACGCCTCACTCTCGGATCGCCCAAGGCAGCACGTTTTCCTGGAGTTTACCGAGCGCAGCTGCATCATCATCATCAGCATCACCAGATTGCCACATGGGTCTTCATTCTCCTCTCTTCAGTGCAGGACCAGGACCTGTGAGTGATTGTTTCCAGAGCAGCATTAAGAGTAGCGATACGAGCAACAGTAGCGGCAGCAGCAGCACCGGTACCAGCGGCACACTCAGCGACAGCTCGAGCAGCGGTGCCAACAAAGAGGTGGACGGCTGCGTGAGCATCTCGAAACACGTCGGTGGCAGTTCCGACGAATCTCAATTTGGAAACAGTCCCTGTTGTAGTCGTGCGACTTCAAGCACGACCAACAGCAGCAACAGCAGCCTCGAGAGCGCTGCAGTGACGTCTGGGGGGAACAGCAGCGGTTGTGAGAGCACTCGCATTAGCGTGGACAGCACGCGTTTCAGCTTTGAGACTAACAATCCCACCAGCGATAGCAGCGGCAGCAGCTTTGAGGAGCCTTTAACGAAAGAGACAAGGATCGGCGTTGTCAAACGGACCGCAGTGTCAACTAGTAGAAGAGCTGCGGGAGACGCCGCCAGTACCGCCTTATGAAATGTCTTCGTTTGAAGATCTTCATAACAATGTGGTGGGGAACGAGAGAGGCAATAGCCCTGACACATGCAATAATTGTCGGGAGACAACCGCGGAGGCCTCCTTCTCTCCTAACGTACACGGCACATCACAGCATACGCCTCATAGCATCAACAATATTCATTTCAGTTCGACTGGTAGCTCGAGACGTCGCAGTAGCAGCTGCTCTTCCGGCAGCAAAGATAGAGAGAGGAAGCAGTCGCCTAAATCGAGGTCGTGTGTGGCTCGCGCATTCTGATTTGTGGAAGGGAATAGAGCAACAGATGCAGGAGAATCATCGCCGAGATGAGAGATTGGCAACTGCGTTTCCGGGAGTGTTCAAAGGCCTTGCTGCTGAAAGAGGGAAAGCGAATGAGACCTTATCATCCCGATGCTCGAATGCAGAAGTCGGAGTGAGCGGATCTCCACGTGTCTTCGCCGCTGATTCGCAAACGAAAGTGAATGTACTTCATCGCCTGCTACAACAAACAACGTTTTCTCAGAGGAAATTGAGTATACGAGTAAGAAGTCATGTCTCGGCCTTGGATGCAGTGCCTGGTGTGATAAGCAGCAGTTGAGTTCTAGTTCAGAAGGAGACACAAAAACCACTCGTGATCCCCTTTGCCGTAACTGTCACAGCAGTCCTCGTCTTCAGGAAACGGCAGCACCCGTCGCGCTTGCTGCTGCTGCAGATGATGTCAGGTTGTCGGCAGGTAGTAGCACACCCGTGAGGCGTTCCAGCCTTCTGCGACGGGAGCGCTCCGGGAGGCAGCAACCGCAGCAGGACACCGTCGTTAGTAGGTGTGCGTAAAGGTGTGCAGCAACAGCAGACGAGCCGTAGCAGCAATATCTCATGCAGGTCAGTTTCCGAAGTAGTAGTCCCGCGTTCGCCCGGAAGGGCAGACACTGAAAGTACAGTGGCGTGTGGAGAAGACCGTAAATCGGCACGAGAAGGAGGCGGGGGGGCAGGAAGAGGCGGAGGACAAATTGAAAGCCGCGGCAACGGTACTAGGGAAATTGCAGTTTGCAAGCGTGAGGATCGATGGACCTCTCCCTTCCCAGGGGTGAAGTATTGCCGCTCGCGAAAACGCGTGGATTGCCCGGTGGTCCGAAAGTGGCCAAGAAAAATGGAAGACTTTCCCTGTGAAAGACTCGTCTTTTGAGGAAGCGCGGAGACGCGCGCTGGAGTTCCGTCAGGAGAAGGATCGCCGCAAATTTGAACGGCTGTGGCAACAGCTAAATGCAGACGGACTAGCAGTGGGGAACAGCGAGGAGGTGCGGAACAGTGGGGTTGTCGCCGGGTGGCGGCAAGTTGTCAGGGTCCGACAGCAGCAGTGGGGAGGGCGGCGCAGCGCGAAACCATGCACTAGGAGGCAGAGCAGCAGCTGTACGAAATACACATCTGTCAAAGGATACGAAGGGCACATCTTCGTTGCAGCAGCAGCAGCAGGAGGGAGAGGGGCACACTGGTGAGTTGCCAGCGACGCCCCGACTCACGCGTCTGCAGCGCATATCGTTCGAGCTTATTGCTGCATAGTACACAGCGGCAGCAGCAGCAACGAAAGAAGCAGGTGGCTCAACAACACAAGCAAGTGGAGGAGCTGGTAAGACAGCATGGTGTGTCATGCGATGATTCAAGGAAAGAATCAATCACCAAGAGCACTAATAATACAGACAGGTTAGCGGGAGGCGAAGATATTGATGTGTCTGGCAGCGGACGGATTTGGCTTACTGCGTGCGTATACACTGACACCTCGGCATCTACTGATTCTGGGAAAGATGAGGAGTCACTGTCTTGCAGGGCACCGGAGCAACGGATGGCCACAGAAGAATGTTGTAATCAATACACTCATGCAAGGAACTCCAGGCAGCAACACCTTTTCTACAGGTTCAACAAACTCTTTGGTTAGCCCTGAATCTGGCTGGTTGTCTTTAGAAGACCCCCTGCGACGAGAGCCTTCTGGAACTCTGAAAGTAGCAGCTCCTACCTCTTGCAGGGCAGAAGCTGACAGCGTTGGGGGGAAGAACGAGTCTTCAGCACTAACAGGCAACGCACCGGTTAACCGCCAACAGCAGCAGCATTCAAGAGTTGACGAGCTGACATGGACGTCTCAGACAGCTTCAACAGGAGGACACGAAGGGCTAGCAGAAGGGGAGAGTGGTAGAAGCTCTGCTGCGCGTTCTCAATGGAGAAAGTGTTGATTGCTATGAGGAATCAAGGGGTGAGTTGAAACGCAACTCGAGCCGTGTAACCGGCTGCAG
>CATKUM010000294.1:29158-58468 GCA_949786405.1 Onychomys arenicola | reverse complement strand
ATCACGTTTCACCGAAGCAAAGAAACTACGCTACAGAGCAGAATCATATAAAGCAGCAGAACTGTTTCTCTTCACTTGGACTGAAACTGAATTTTCCACATGGAATCGTTAAAAAGTCCTCCTGCCTCAGCGTATCCCACATATATGGACAGGCGGTAGGAAATCAAGTTTAGCTGTACCTTGCCCTCAATGAGAAAACGCCTGCCGAGGTACAACAATGCTGAAGCACTACTCAACGGGAACGGCGAGCATATTGTACAGGACAGGGAGGCCTGCCCCAGCTCTCTTTCAAAAGTTTGAAGGCGTAGAATCAAAACTGCTAAACCTCGACAGGAAACGTTTCACACGTTATATGAATGCAACTCGGTAGCCCTTCCATGGTCTCGACGCACCATAGCGCATCGAAGAAATTGCAACATGCCCCTCAAAAAATCAGGGGATACACTACAAAACATACGTTTCACTGCTTCTTTGGCTGCCCAAATGTAGACAGACAGAACCTCAATTGATGTCTTTTCTGTTCAACGTCCGTAGAACCATATCTGTGCGACGAACGTCTTCTGCCAAAGGATGGCATTCACTTTTCTCGAGAGCTTTTGAAGTCCTGGCAGAAACTGTTAAAGTTGCGGCTCAAAAATGGGCAACGACGATTTCGGATGTCGCCCTATGAGTACGCCAGAAGAAAGAAGCAAGGCTCCTGTTGCTATCATGCTTCGATAACCACCTGTTGCTCAGATTCAACCCCGCGCCAAAAGCAGTCGCTAGCGGGAGAAGAGATATTCGCGGGGAAAGAAACGGCAGAGTAGAAAAGCCCCCTCCGTGCTGAAATTGAAATATGCTTCCTGCAGAGTAAAATAAGCAATCGCTACTCACTATATGATTTGTCTCGACAGTGTAGTAAGGTCATTTGTACATTGACAGTCGTACTGAACGGCAATGTAGCCGCGCTGACTACGTGGTAAAAAGCCTTTCCAAGGACAATAATAAACCACCGAAATATCCTGGAAGTTTTCACAAGCCGCAAATCAGCCGAAGCTGCTCGCGACATAAAGGTATATGTCAAAAACGAACAATGCCTTAGTACAGGAAAGACCCGGCTACACACGTGATCAGCCTCCTTTAGCGGTTGTTTGATCTACGGCGTCACCGCTAACACACGAGATGCACGCATACCTTACTACATGTGAACATCATTTCTTCACTGGACCTCGCCACCCGTCGTTAAAAATGAGTGTGCTTCACACGGTCACACGCCTCGACGAGTGAAAGCACCAGTCGGGAAGCGGGCGCACCCCCGAAAACCCCAATTCACTCGTTTTCTCCGCGTAAATCACGCACACGTAAAAAAATATGCGCTTGACGTTTCTCACGCTTTCAATGCTTATCACACTTTCCGTTCTTATCACAATTTCACAGGACACAAGCATGTAGAAAGACAACCGCTCCGCACATACTGGTACAAAAACACAGCCGTGCGTGCAGACACCGTTATGCACCTTCCAGTGGCAAAAGGGCATATAGACACGGTGATTCTCCACCTCACGTACTTGTAAGAAAACGCGACGCATCACAGGGTGTGAGATGAAAATCGGCTGATTTACTATAAGTCTGCCGTTTGCAAAAAAAAAAATGACAGGACCTCATTCTTCTGGCTTGCTCGGAGAAGGCCGACAGAGTGCGTGGCTGACTCATTTTCTCCTTTTTTTTCGAATCAGTGAGCTACTTGAGACTTCTCTGTTCGCTGTGGTGCGCACACGACGCACTCAAAGGAATATGCTGGAAAAAGTTGTAGTGATGGGGATCTCCCCACAGAAAAATACGTTGGCAGGAGATGCTAGTAGAAAGGAAAAAAGAAATTTGAAAGTGAGCACTGATAATTTCTAGCAACGCCCCTTTGAAATTTCGCCCTATCAAACTGCTATATACAGTAATGTATATACTGTTTAAGTGCCTTAATGATGTACAGACCATCCCCAAATTGTCAACCACCCATCGGTGGATTTGAGACACCGGCGTGGTGTCAGTAATATTCCCCACGAAACTAGCCAAACCAACCTAGAATGGCTTTCAGCAAGGTACAGAACGCCAATTATTCGATTTTTCTTCACCACCCGAAATCCTCTAAACGCCCGTGAAAATTCGCGGAAAGATTCTTGATCAGATCGTCCGAAACCCGCATATATTTTCACTGTTGTACGGATGATGTGACGTGATCTATACAATTAAACCGAAGCACAAATCGCTGACGACGAGGGAGGAATTTTCCAAGCATTGCGTAGTAGATGCTCTGATGGTGGTACTCGTCCGCGCTCCAGACGTCACGCACGCCTCATTGCTTTGACGACATTACTTTTGAGCCGTGCTCCAGCTACATTACTGCCATACGCCTCGGAGGTGGTGACTGCTTCTAAGGAGGTCTGAATGCGCTCTGTGCCGGGCGTTACACTTGCCCAGTCAAACTTATAGAAACGGTAGCTCGCATCGAAGTGCGGCCTGGAGTACCTCCCTCATCATACGCCTGTTGGAGTGCCAATCCACAACGCAGCGCTTCTCGGTTGCCATCTTGAGAAAGCAGGCCCAGGAGGTGAACTGATGAAAATTAAAACCTTCCCAAAGGACACAAATTGTACAGCAACTCCTAACCGTCCCTAGACGAGCTTTCAAAAGATGGCCACAAGTGTAAACGGTAAAAAAGAAAAGAAGAAGCGCCGTCACAGTTCTTCCGATCGTCGTGTACAAGCGGAATTGTCCTGCTCTGCGAGCGCGGCGCTACGTCTGACTCAAAACCCTTCATGTCGAACCCCAACTGTACTCTGTAGTTACTAAGAGAACAGCTGGCGAAATATAAGCTTGACTTATTGAACTGCCCGATATGGAACAGACGGCCGAAGAGAGTAATAACGTGTGAGTCCTTCCTACGGCTCAGGATATCGACGGGGGAGACGAACATGCACGCCCCTCTAGATGTTTTGGACGGCGCCTAGAAGAACCTTTATCAGACCAAGGCGAGACCGTGGTTGCGAGCATACGCCGTATACCGCCCGGCAAGGGAAAAGAGAGCGTCTAGATAAGAAGCGTGCATCCGCCTCCAGGTAACCCCTTCGCCAGGAGAATCTTCGAATTAGTACCGTCATAAGCAAAGTACGCAGAAAGTTACAAAGAGAGAGAAGATACGGAATGCGTCACCACCTCATGAGGCCTGAGCATCTCGAAAAGAGCAGTCGCCCAGCTACAGCGCGCTGCGCACCGTCGCCGTGGATCATACACAGCGCATTCCCACTGGTGGATTACAACGTTGCTGGGCACTGCTACGAAATCCACCCTGTCAGCTTACTGACTTCGTATAGTTACGGAAAGTGCTGGAGCTTTTAGAGAACTTTTTAACGAAACATATCTTCCCTCTAAGACCGTAAGTCTCATACCTACAGAATATGAAGTCATAGCAGCATCACCGCTGTCAAAATATTAAGGGGGGCCGGGTTCGAAAACCCTCTATATTACGCACGCTTAGAAGTATAGCGTTATCGGAAGATTAGTAACGACAACAAACAGCGATGAGCACTTTCCTGCAGCATCGTTTCAGCGAGTACGCTTATTTCAGCAGTCAGCAGTGGGGTGGTAACATAGATTCGCCGCTTCCAGACCGCCCGTCGGTCTTCTCAAACATGCGGCGGTATGCAAAAGTGCTGAGCCCGGATGAAATAATATACGGGTATAGAGTGTGATATTTTCGTACGCGCGTGTATATCAGTGTATCTTAGTGTGAGATACGCTCTGCCGATCAGTCAGCGGCACTTGAGTACTTGATTGCCCAAGCGTCGTGTATGTAGCTCGTGCATCCGGCAACGACAGCGCAATCGCTCTGCATGTAAGATACTAATATAACAACGACCAACTGCTACTCCAACTGGTACTACTACTACTACTACTGATACTAAAATTACTATTGCTACTGTTATTACTGAAATTATTACTACTTGTTCTGAGCTAAAATGGCTGGAAAGAAGTGCGTTCTGGCCTTAACCTGCGTAGAGCGCAACGGTAGAATGATACTGCAACGTAGATTACCGAGGTCCCCACCAATTCGTTTAGCTGGTCTAGTTGTTACAGGTAGACTTCTGTTATCGCGCCCACACAGGGTGGCAACCACGATTTTGTGAGGGCTATCATCGCGTGCCTGTACAAAAATGTAACTAGTGTAGCACGGAAAAGTGCAGAAACACACCGCTGTGAACGTAAACTATAAATCGACGCACGACAGCCCTGCAGAACGTCACGCCGACGAGTTGTACGCGTGGAATGAGACGATCGCGAGATAGTACCGCTGCCGCCATGTGTACCCAGTGTATAGAGTGTGATTCTTCAGGGCGCGGCCAAAGCAGAGTAGCATTGTGTTGGCGCTAGGGCTGCTTGTAAGCTGACGGGTCCGTTGTGCTACGAAGTACAGGTTATCAGTGATTGACGCTTGGTAATTCCTTTTGCAAACTCTGGATGGATAGAAATTTTCGCCAAAAATCTATAGACACACAGGCACCTGTATGTAGCATTGTGACGACGACACCAAGGGAGAAGTTTTCAAAAGTCCTTGTAAGCGTGCTATGCCGTCGCTCCCAATACAGAAAATGTGGGCTGCTGTTTAAACCGAGTAGTCTCCTATCAGCCCCCTGTGTGTGTCTGTGTGTGCACATTGGCGGAGTGTGCACTGGGACTGGTATCTTCAAGTACATCATTACAGGAACGGTACTGTACGTACGTATCTTCACTCTTCAAGTGTGGTACTGCATCACGCATGTAAATATACAGGCTACAGGACTACCCGCCCACATGAAGCGAAGGTCACTCATAGCATTGTCCTTCGATTTCACGCTCTACCACAAGCCTCACGACTTGGCTGGGCCTGATAGCATTGACTGAGCTGAGATTGCCACTATTAAAAATAAGCCAGGGTATCAGTGTGGTGTGCTTCTGCAGTGTGACCGTGTACACAACCGTTCGTTTCCAACGTGAACGAGGTGTTGCCATCCCGTATCATGTGTGCGATATGCCGCGCACTATGTAGATCACATATTGAGAATTGTGCTCTTCCATTGTCTCCAACTTACACAAGCAAACAGTTTTGGGGACGTACAATTTACAAGGTGGTGTACGCCTACACGGTACATTTGCGGCTATGTAATGTGCTCAGAGGCACGGGGGGATTTCTAACCTGAATGAGGCATACCGAGTTGCAAGAGGATCTGGCTGTGGGAGAGTAGTGGTGTCTGGTTGTGGGAAGGCAGATACCTTTTTTTTTTGGTCGCCAGCGAAATTCAGCCTCCCCTGAAACACACACAACTACGGTGTTTCCATACGAGAAAAGTGGATGGTAGTAGCCTTGTTTCTGTTAACACTCTCACTAAAAAACTAGCCAACGCCGTGTCAAGTGCTTCAGTTTCGGCAATGCGTTATGTAATCTCTTCACTACACAAAAGGACTACATGCTTCTCTCATCGAAACAAACCGTTTTCTTGTCCTTGGGGCCGTGACGACCGCGACCCTCGGCGTCCTTCGAAACAGTTGACACGGGTGCACCTATTTAATCTGAGTATTCTCGCATGACTGAGGTGTGTTCTGTGTTCAGCTTCAACGAGAGCTACCCCAACCAACGCGAGCGCGCCAAGCTGAGTAGTGCGCAACACTTCAGACTGTTCTGGCGTTTTTCCATCCAGTACGGGCAGCAATACTACGATAGACTCGACCTTAGTAGTCCCGCACCATCCCTTGCTAGACACGTGGCTTAACTTCACAGAGGCCGGCTGGGTTCGTGTTCCATACCGTCCAGTTTCCACGTTATATACGGTGGGACGTCCTTCGGCGTGCCCATGTCAACGTCATGCTTCGACCGCCCTGACCTCGTGACGTTACCACGTGTGCCAGGTTACCAAGCTTCATACGACTTGCCAGAAGTCTGTGACCACTTGTTTAACGGAACACACGTCCAAATTGACCTTAAGGGATGATACGTTAAGAATATCTCTTAGTTGTAGACGACGTATTCAGTAGGAATCACAGTTCAGTGCAGCGCGTATTTTCCAGTGAATATGACTCTCAACTGGTGCATACCCTGCGTCCCGTATGCTTACGGCTTCCAAGCGCGTTCACTGCGTAGGCGTAGTTGTCGTGGAGCTCTTTATCCTTCCTTCGCAGCGCATGACATACGACCAGCATGGCATGTAAAACGCTACGTATTTCCGTGTAAATTCTTACTTATCATCCCATCCAGCAGCAGCACCCGGCATTTTCGACAAAAGAAGTACACTGCCAACAAGTGACGAGGGACGTGGTCTCCACGTGAATGACAGAATAGAAAAGTGCTCTAAAGAAACGTAACGAGCGGAGCAACGGTTCACCTGTGCACGTAGCACTTGCAAACTGCATTTTACACCGGTTCACATTCCGTTGTATAGTGTTCTCTTATGTGAGATATTGCCTCGGTGAACAACTTTCCGGGCATTCGAAGCGAAAGGCAATCTTTGCCTAGAGACGTTGTGAGTAGGTATTCTTACAATTAGCCACCTAAGATGTAACAACTAAAGATACAACTGCGATACTCAACGTCAAAACACACGTATCCGCGAATATGACAGGGATCTGTGGGACTTCGTTTTACCAACAATGCGGAACGGCTTACCACTAGCCGTTTAGACCACCACATCGCAAAGCAGTGCTATTTTAACGAAGGATGCAATATCCCCCCCGTGGCGCCCTTTCAATCGTAGAGGGCAACTGTGATCAGTCGCGTACGAAGCATTTTAGCTTCTGCCTCTCTAGGGCTGAGGTCCGTTTGCTGCAAAGTCACACTTCGCACAAGGATTCGAATTTGATCCTCCCGTAGAGCGCCACTGCCTTCAACCGGAAGGGCAGTGGCCATCTAGTGCTATCAGTACAACACCCTTTTCTGAAGCAGGACTTCACTCGCGATGCGACGTGAATTTTTGTAACGTAACATCCCCACGTAGCTGTGACATCGTTCAAATACATTGCCTGTTCAATGCTGGAGAGTCCGGTACGGTGATTCTCGTGTCTTTCGACCAATTGTAGTCGCACCAACCACAACGACGCTGTTTCCACTTCCCGCCCTACCGATGAGTCTCTTTTCATGTGTGACGGTTCGGTCCCGCATTTTTGCTCCGTGACGTCTTTTCGGCTCTGTAGAGCGGCGGCGTTGATGTTGATCTAGCTGTCAAAATCCAAATGGCTTAGGCGAGTTCATTAGTGTCGAGGGTAGAGCCGTCGCCAATTTGTAGGCAGAAAGCCGTCGAGCGATGATCACTTCTGGTCATAAGTGGCGTGCTGGCCTTCAATCTTGTTCCGCGTACGATCGTGTTGGAATCGACTTCTGCGTACTTGAGTGCACTGTTTCCGCTACGTTCTCTCGTTGTACGCGGGCACCTCATTCTAGGAGAGTTTGGCTTCCTGGTGTCGGAGGTTGTTGACCCGCATTCCCACTCAGGGACCACCGTCTCGCCATTCACAGCGCAACCTGTAAAGCACCCTACATGTACTCAGTCCTTATATAAAGACGCAAATAGAGAAGGGCGTGGATAGGACCGTCACACTGTTAATCCCCCCTCCCTCCACAAACCCCGTCTCATTCTTTCACTGCCTCTCAGTGAGAGGTGTGCAGGAGGAGCAATGCATTGTTTGGTACGTTGTGTAGTCGCAAAGTCTGCGCCTACTCCTATAAGATTTGCACAGCTGGCCCTGATGGCCGCTACAGGTTATTGCGTTTTCCATGCTTCTGAAACCAAGAAAGACACGCCCGTAGGGGTCAAGCGGTTTGTCACCCCATGTCTTGTGTTGTGAACTTTCCAGGCTCTCTGTCTACTGTGCGGGGCCTATGCGGAGGAATTTGTCTACCGAAGCGTGGCTAGCTAGCTGTAGGTGTTGCGGGCGAGCTCCATCTGCAAACCGTTCTCTTTTTCCAAAGCCCTTCCAGCACAAAGCATCGGCCAGTGCTCATGTTACGTACTTATTTGCCACTGAAGGTGCCGTGCTTACTTATTTCGACACACTGGGTATGCTGCCGCTTACCAGCGCAGTGGCTACTTGTAAGCGCGTCTCCTGGTCTACACTTCGCTGCCCTCTGAATGTCTTCTTTGTCGGCTACTTCGCTTGCCCATCCAGGGGAATTTCGGAGTCAAATAGAAGCATGAGGCAAGGCAGGACACCTCCATGCCATGTCTTCCTTTCCCCTCACCGTTGCTAATCCTCCTTAAAAGTGATTCTTCGCTTTGCATTTGTAAAGTCGCATTCTCCTCATACAGACCATCTGCCCTACCTGCTACGTCATGTCTGGTGAGTATGACTCTTCAGGCGGCATCTTCCGTATCAGAAATCTGTCGTGCTCATCCAATCCAGCAGAACTGCGTACTTTGTCGTGCATTATTCCCCCGTTTGCCGCTACCTGAGGAAACACTTTTTTCATTCACATTGGCCGACCATTCTTTCAAGAAATATCTGTTCCCCTCCACCTCAGTCAGTTGGCACTATGGCCTCAAGAGGCTTGCCGGACCCATATATAGCAGAGTACGAGGCTCCTTCAACTCACGCACCGGCATGTTTCACACATGCTCAGCTGCGGCTCGTCCAATAGTCACAGCTCGTGCGGCAACGACAGCAGCAAATCCTGAGTATGTGCTTCCTGGGGCACTAGTAAATCCCGCTGCGACGCGAGGCGCAGCAACGCCATCCTTTTTCTCATACCTTCGTCAGCTGGCTTCTGAATCTCATTCTCCATCGTCTGCTTCACCCCCCCTTGCAGAGGGACTCCCCGGAACCGTGGCGTGGCCGCCGTCAGATCCGCCGGCTGCAGGAGCCACTTTGACAGTTCCTCCACACGTTGTGCCAGAAATTACATTTTATCGACAGCCCTCGTTTGCAAGGCCAGGCAGCTACTGGTACCTGACAGCAACTCTACATTTCCTACAGATTCCTTCGTGCCCGGCACTCGACCAATAGCTTACCCGCGCCTCTTGCCGCCGGTATCTACGCAGAGGGGCTGGTTTAGCAAGGGGCCGTTTTTCATCAGTGGCTTTCACAGCGGAGGATATGCCAGGCTTCAATTCGCTGCGCCGAGGCATAGTATTATGCGTAATGCTCCTACTCGCTAACTCCTTGTTTGCCTGCATTGGCAGGGCAGATTTCAACTTTGTCCTCTATTTGCTGGGATATCACCTCTGGTGTGTTAGAGAGCGACACAAAGAGTCTTACCGGATTAAAACGCCTAATAAGAGGCGCCCCGCCAGTATGCCATTCTTCTATGCATTGCTGCTGTAGTAGACACGACGTGGCTCTTTATTGCGTATTCTACTTGGGTGTGCGAGAAAGGAGATCCTGAGCTATGTTTTCCAGAAACAGAGAACTTAAAGGTCCGATGGGCCTACAGCATTCACAGCTGGGCGCTGGGACTGTCGACGTTCAACCTGCTGCTTAAGGTAAGCTTCCCAGAAGCGTGGAGAGCATCAGCAAAGAAAGGTTTTGCGCGTACAGGACGCTTCAAAATACGAAACTGAACAAAAATCCGGCGGGCTAATGCTACGAGTCTGTCTGCATCAAACAACCTTCGATCAGTTGTTATTCTCATTTTACCTCAGCAGCGTGTTGATGTGTATGTACGTCCATGCAGATGAGCGTAGAGCTTTCTTCTGAACTTGCAGATGCCAAGGCAATGCTTCACCGTAATCACTTTTGTATACCAATCTGATGCTCATATTCATGTATACGGTTCTACGCTTAGTTCACACAATAACGTGGGAAACGTGTAGGATTTTCATGTTGTTTCAAGCTATGCAGCTGCTACAGAGACAGGAGCTTGACTGTTTACTGAGAATAGTGTCGGCTGCTTGCTTGATTTCGGACTACTCGCCCCAGGCTGCCCACCCGTCAACGTCGCAGGGATTGACAGCGCGGAAGGATGTACTCCCGTGCGGTTTCCATGTGCTCGTCGTACACTGTTAGAACGAATTGAAGAGAATCTTCTGCACTGTTTTTGAAGCTGACCTACATACAGCGCGTGATAGGATGCCACGTAAACTCTTCTCGTAGTGGGTAAACAGCCCTCTTCTAGAACATGTTACCGGGGCTGCCGGCACATTCCTTAAAAAGGCTGAATCGAATATCACGGTTATGGAGTGCACTAATTTGCGATCACTTTCCCGCTTTCAAGTGGATACGTGTAAAAGTGCTAAATAAGAGAAATGCTTGCTGCGCGTCCGGAGATATCGTCGGTATGCACGCAGGTTGAAGGTTTCGCCTTAGTGCGACAGCTATGGCTTCAGCCAGTGAAGCGCTCATACTTCTGTGGTTCTCATTCGGAAGAAGTGGCTTTGTGTCACGTAATGCTACCTGCACCTGCCTTTGCACCTGCTTCCTGTACCTGGAGATTTCTTAGTATTTAGGATTTACACATTTTACTTCTACGTGAAACAGTGTGATTCGACTTGCGGGTCAAAACACTGAAATGTCTGGAAAACGCTTTTTTGCAGTGATGATTGGACAATGTCGGCAGCAGGTGCACGGGGCGGCGCGTTTGAACTTGAATATTGCGTTTATTTTGCAGCTTTTTCTCATATTTCTCAGCTTCGCTTGGGTTCAACAACAACGTAAGCGCTTGCAGTCTCGTTGACAATATGACATGAAGGATAGCCTTCTTGTCCGTACTGGTAAAAGGAAATACTCCGATCACCTTGTAGCAACCACCAGGCATGTAATCCGCAGGTTGTTATATTTTCTTGAGGACTCCGACGTTTGCCCTTCCCTCAGAGGTTAAAATCTCTCGCTGCTGCTCGTCAGTTCACCCTACCTAGGTTAGTAGACGTATTTAAGAATGTAGGTATGCACAAGTAGTCTAGCAACGGAGAAGTCTCTTTTGAATTGCATTGAAATCCGTAGCAAGGGCAAGCTGACTGCGCGTTGTACTGTATCGAGATCATACATTTGACATTTGCAGGTATGAGAATTTAGGAATGTGTATCACTTGTATACGTACACGTTTGGAGAACCAAACGCCTACGCATGGGGACCCGCCCAAAGCGCAGTTTCTTCTGCGTAAATCACTTACAAGCGATAGTACAGCGCTGCAGCAGGCCACTTCAATCCACATTGTTGTACGGGACTCATGTGATGTAACCATTAGGATACTCCGACGTCAAGGTCAGAAGGCTTGCACCTTTATTACAGCGGGACAACAGCTATTGTGCTTTCGTGTCGTAGTACTCCGTCCTACATATTTTCGCACCGAGACCGACGTATACAACAGCTCCTCATTCGTGTACATTCTACTCTTGGTATTTCAGGCACTTGTTAATTGGTTTGCATTTCGCTTAATTTTATAGGGGCTGCTCTCGGCCTTGGAGGTGGCGGTCCGTTGCCCGGCGGGACTTCAATCCTTCCCCCTTCTCTCGAGTGAAATGAAGCTGGTCCAGGCATTGCACACGTGTCGTCTGCTGCGTGAGCCTTCGAATGGTGAACACTTAGTTGCGCCTGGCATATGTGCGCGTTAAAGAATCGCAAAAACAGTCTCGAAAAAACTAGCACACTCAGATTTGTTCGTAAGCAAATTTGACGCTGCTGCATACCGATTATTCGTCAATTCATTCTCTTACCCTCTCTTCTGCTTGAGACACGCGTTGCCTCGCAAGCGTTTCTCTCAATCGGTACGTCCCGTTTCCCGCAATAAACATCAGTATAGAGCGAAATCGAGTGCTTGCTTCGGGAGGGCTTCTGCCGCGTCTTCTGTTCACGCAAGAGCGACCTAGGCGAAGTGCCCTTTACTAGAGACTAAATTTACATGCTTTAGAAGATTTCAGACGCATGAGACAACAGTACTTCGCAGACGGTTCCTGTAGGACCTCAACGCTGTTTAGAGGTCACGTGTTGACGTCTGAGTGTATGCCATTTTGCCCTCACCCCGGCATAAAGATGTGTGGAAAGCGCGCGACAGGTAGAGTTGCGCATCTCAAGCTGGTAGCTGTCGCCGCGTATTGCAAGAGGGGCGGGTAGTTGGCGGCGTCTGGGTGCTTGTGTCCAAGTAGGTGCTCTACCATACTGCCCAGCGAAACCAGTGTACGACATGCGGCCGCGTCTCATGCTCAGTCACAAAAGCTTTGCCAGCACCCACGCAGTGAAGCTGGTAATGTGTGAAAGATCTGCTGTACGACCTGGGGCACTAGGAAGCTTTTGAGACATCTATGTCACAATGTCCTCGTGCCGGAAAGGAGGCATATGGCAGTGCCGCGATCAGAGACGGAGAGCCACAGGATACAGGCTTTGAAATGCGTGCTCCCATCGGGCCACAGCTGCCGACAATCTAAACAAATCAGAACTCACGTCTCGTCCCTGAGGTACTGTATCTCTAGGCCACCAAATGCGTGAGCACCCACGAGCCTTCACGCCTCTCCTTAAGCACTAAAGCAGGTTGCCGACGTGTACTGAATCGCGAACACCCTTTTGGAGATAAGAGTTCGCTGAATGTGACACATGTGAAGGAAGAATATGTCCGATGCAATATAGTGTCCGCAAAATCTGCGCTAATAGTACTCGTAACTTATCTTTTGAACGGACAGTAACCCCGGCGTTGTAGGTGTACGAGATTCACCCGAAGCTGCTTCAGATAGAGATTTACTGAAACATTTCATGGATTTGATACGAGCTAAACGCCCACAGCGACAGTCACCCTGCACATAATGCTGAGCGTACGGACTACAATTTCAGCACAGACACTACGTTGAGAACACGCGGACGAGCAGTCCACGAACGCGATCAGCTACAATTGCTTGCGTCCTAGTCACGGCCTTTTCTACGAGATATGTAACAAAGGTAGTGGACGCATTAATGCCAGCGCTATCACCAGCCAGGATCATCTGCAGATGTGAGTACAGTTTCCGGGAATACTGGGTTATGGAAGCTGGAGTCTTAGTCAAATTGAAGTCATGAAGTCGTCCACCAGCACGCGTTTCTCGTGGCGAACATTGACTCAAACGTTCAGCGCTGCACTAAATACAATTTGGCCGCACCGGCGAATTCAAGGTTTTAAAACTGTTACGAACAGTTACCTGGTTGCACATAAAAGCGTGAAACAGGCACATATTTGTATACTTCAAAATGTGCGTATGCTTTATCTACCGCACATCGCAAGAACGACATGCTGCTGGAGTCTTGAGACACTGTCAATAGCGTAATACCCGCTCACAGGATATAATTCACGAGTGTCCCCTGTCGCGCTTTTTCTAGTCAGTCCATCTTCGGCGGTTTATCTACCGTCGCTCAACATCAGTGTGCACATATTTGAAAGAGCTCACCTGCAGTCTTCGTCTCGAGTGAGGAACAGTGAAAAAAGGGGAGTGACGATGAACGGCTCGGTCGGTCAAAGAGTGCTACTGGAGAGTGTGCGGCACAGGATCAACCCTTTTGGCATTGACGCCGGTTAAATGTAGCTAGCTGGGGACTGACACGCTGTCGCAGCCGGCCGGTCACTTCCCTGTTTTGCAGTGAAAAGCAATGCTGGTTGAACTCTTTCCAGGCGTAGCCATGCTGTACGTCTCACTGTGGCGTGACACGGGAATCGGAGGAGTCGCACATAAAAGGCGGAATAAGGGTTATTTTCGTCTGCTGAACAGCTATCCTGTACTCGCACACTGCACGGGGTATTGGGTGACAAGACGGGATAAGTATGGTGCTCCCACCGCTGCAGCGTAACGGGAAGAATACCTTTTTCCATCGTTACTTCCGTGTGACTTCTCATTGGACTCAACGTATTGTTTCGCTATGACGTGTTCTTATTGAATCTGACGCATGTGCGCGACGGCTACCCTGAATCGTTTTCAAATTTACTAGTCGGCTTCACGCTTTCCCACTTGTTGTGCGTACCAGTCTTCCACTTTCCTACACGAGTATCAATCGCGGTCGCTACTTTTGCGTCATCGGCAATAGACGATTTTGTTATCCCATCCACGGGTGTTCCGTGTGAAGTATTAACGTTCGTAGTCGGTACGCTTCAGCACTTGCATACGTCTGTGTCGTCTGAACTGACGACATGGGTGAACCAACGCCGTACGTCACACTGGGACCCACCTTGACCACGGGTGGTGGACATCCCGTTGACGACAACCAAAACTCCCTTGTAGCTGGCGCTACAGGACCCATCGTAAGCAAGGAAAATGCTGTATATGTGCGTCCTATATGTAAACGCTCTTGGCTGCCCGGTTGTGCGAACAAACCAATGATTTCCTTGAGGTACACGCATGTTCGTCTGCTGGCCGCAGTCATCCATCCACCACAAGCGTCAAACGCATGTCCTAAGTATGCGCGTCATTGCAGGGGGCAATGAGACAACACACTATACACATTGCCCGTCGAATAAGCGTGTAAGTCCGTGCACATGTACGCGCATTCCTACTCAAATAACTATCCGAAGACAGAGGCTTATGTAGGTCTGGGAGCGCGGGAATGTACATCTTTACTACTCCAAAGCACTGCTGAGGGTAGCGGCGGGGACGCCCACCTGTGCATACACAAGTTATCCACGTGAACACTGGAAAAACTACAATCTCTTCCGTCCTTGCAAAAGTACGTGTGCATTTACACGTCCATATGCATCTACGGTTGCTTCTTCAGCGCGCATGTACAACTGGATACGCGTGCGTTTGTACATATAGATCACCAGACGTACGTAGTTATTCGTCTGTATATTGTTCGAGTTTATGTATTCCGCGGCATGTCTGCATTGTGTGTATACATATAAAACTACTTTCAAATATTTGCGTCTGCAACGAGCACTCAATTTGTGCATGGATAATACAACGCTGCGGGGAGGTCGGGGCTCCACACGCATCGCGTACATCTGTTTGTACGCGTGTAACCGCACAGTCCTTTTCACATAGAAGCCGGGAAGATTCTCCACGACGCGCTAGAAAAATTGGTGAGCTGTCTCTCCCTCTGTGTCCATACATCTGCACACATTTGCACGTAAGCGTCTACACCTTTTCGTTTTTGCATAGGACAACGGAAGAATTGACTCAACGTTCCGTGTGTAAAGCACAGATAGGGAGATGCACAATCAGGACCGTTCAAGGCTTAGTGAATACGAAGTGTCCTGGAGGTGCGCCCCGCTTTCGCATACATCAGCAAATGAATGAGGAAAACCAGAAGGAGATAGATAGCACGACGACGAATTTGGACTCCGAAAGTCGGTGACAGTGAGCATGGTATTTAAGTACAGAGCAAAAGCAGATTCGGCGCGCAAATAAAGATATGATCGAGGAGAGGCGAGGCCCTCTGCACAAAACATCGTTGAAAACGAGCTTAAGTCGCTGAGGTGGACGTCATTTCACATCAAAATGATGTGTCCATGTATATGCATGGAAGCGCTGATCACTATTTTAATACGTATCCATTCACACGTGCGTCAGGAACGCTCTTAGCTCAAGTACGAGCCGCTCAGTTGTTGTCGACTCAGGTTTTTGCGTGATAAGCATTCTGTACATACGAACTCTTTCCTCAGCTCACGGCGTCCTATGTATATATGCAGTATACAACTGTACTTCCATGTGTAGATCTTTCACACCCTTAGGTATTTTTCGACGTACTTTCGCACAGGAAGCCCCAGTTTCGAGTTTACACATGTGCCTGATGACCAGAGTGAGGACTGTGTGTATCGGACGACGTATGATTCCGCAAAGAAAGACGAATGCAGGCAGACGTGTATTTCCCAATGTTCTTCTTTCCATAATTGTGGCGTCCACGCGTGCGCACGCTGCTGTATGTGCGAGGTGCAATTCTCCTCGCATGCCGCAACTAGACACTGTCGCCTGCAGTCGAACACTCCGTGACTCCTAGACGTATGTCTTGTCTCAAAGTATGCACAGGTTTATCTTAACAGAGTTAGCGGACTTTCAGAGAATAAGAACGTACTGCTGCAAACATGTTCCTCTTTCTTACATATATATATATATATATATACATATATATATATATATATTCATGTGTATGTACATTAAAAAGCGTGAATTGGTGTACATGCGTCTGAGAGGTACTCTATTTGAATCGCGTGGACGTGTCTGCGGAGAGAATTCCGCGTCCAATACATATCATTTGAAGGTCCCGCCGGGAACGGATATGTTTGTGTTTCTCTGCCTGTTTACGTATATCCCTCTGTCTACATCTATTTGTCTTCATCCAGTGGCTAGCTGCAGCCTCCCTGTATCTTTTTTTTCTCTGGCTCTCGTTCTGGCGACACAACCTATCAACGTCTCTGTACCGCTCTATACAGCTATACGATTACATCAACTCTTTTAGCCAACGTAGCTGTATGTACTACGTGGCCTGTGTGTCCTTGTGCGCCTAGTATATCTAGCTGTTTTCAGGAGAGGTATCAACTTGTGTATATTATTTCTCTATGTGTGTCTCTAGCTACTGATTAGGCGGTACCTGTTCAGCTATCTGCTTTCTCGTGTGTCTGCGTCTATACTTACATCAGGACATATATATCAGCTCTTCATGTCTCCCTCCTGTTTCCTCATTTGCTTTCACTTCTGCGAAGCGTGCGCAATCAGCTCGCACTGTATAGTTATCCGTTCACATACCGTTTATATATGTAAAGCCCAAACGGCGTATACATCCCCCCGTAGTTTCACAAATCTATGCATAGGGAATCGCGTATGATGCACGTACTTATCCGTAACTGTAGGTAGAAATACGGATACTCGATACGTGTATATATGCATATATACATACATGTGTATCTATATGTGTACAACTCTGTGCTGAACGACTGTGTGTGTCTCCGCAGGTGCTCGGTGACTTCTTTTTGCAAGAAAAACTTGCCCACTTCAATCGAGAGAGGATACCGGTGAGGTTCACCATATACAGCAACAGAGGTCCACGCTGAATCTGTCTCTATACCCTTTAAATCCAGACGTGTGTACAACCTGGGTACACCAATACGTGTGTATAATTTCTTTCTACATAAATATATATAAACATGACCTTTATAGAGAGAATCGTGAAAAATATTTGAATATGTTTTCTGTGGTGTCCACGTATAAGTAGACATATGTAGAGGTCTACAGGTGGATATGTACATTGATGTCCGTACTGATCCGACTTATACATGAGCGATCGTTAGACCAACAAACGCGTATATATCTACCTCTCTATCCGTGTGTCTATCTCTCATCTGTTTCTCAATATATATATTCTCATCTGTATACACAAACATCTATGTTTGGCCCTGTCTACTTCTGTATCTATATAAAATGAACACGCATGTATATGCATATATATACATGTACACAAACATGCGTACACTCGTAGATATGTAGACACCTACAATGTGCCTCAAAAGCCTGTATGTACGAATACGCAGATATTCGCAAAGACGTTCATATACATTATTTTATACATGTGCACCGGTATATATATGTGTATATATATATGCATATATCTATATACGCGTGAGCCTCTGCGTCGTATATATATATGTGTGTAGATGACATATATATTTATACATATTTACCTGTGCATGTAAACTTGTGTTTAAATCATTACTCCAGCTGGAGATACAGTCATTCATACGTTTGCTTCCGTATCAGTCTTTCTGTCCGTATATCTCTGTATCAATGTACTTGTTGTATTCTTTTTGTGTCTCCATCGATGCGCACTTCCCTTCATGTAGCTCTTCCTTTTCTACCTATACATGTATACATACATACATATATGTGTAGGGAGAAAAAGGAAAAGAGAGAAATTCCTGCGCAACAATGTTTACTAATAGTGTTAGAAGTTACAAGCACTAGTCGCTTGCATGTTGTCTACTACGACACTCCTGGATGCAGGCGTGTCGTATTGAGGACATCTGCAATGCCTACTGTTTCTACAATTACCACTACTGCTACAATCACTATTATTATCCCTATACAAGTAATACCTACTCCTAGTACCTCTGACAGCCCTACTCTAAGGATACCACTATTGCAATACTGTTTTTACTATAATACTACTACTGTACCACTTCTACTACTACTCTTACTACTACTACTACTACTCGTTCTGCTGCTAGTACTACGACTCGTCCGTCTTCTAGTCCTGCTTCGACTGCCAAGACCCCTACTGCTTGATTGTGACGCATACCTCACGACATAGTGCGGCTACCAAAATCACTTTGACTGCTACCACTCCTACATATACTAGTATTCCTACTAATAATACTACGCTCATCAGTAGTCTTACGGACACTGACGGACACTGCTACTTCGACTACGTTTATGACAGATCTACTTGACTTACTCTGGCAATCGCTACTATTCACCTGCATACTGTTATGATGCGGTACACTACTACTACTACTACTACTACTTCTACTGAGAAAATATTTCTGCTTTTTATGTGTCTTCTAGAACTCCTTGTAGTAATAGTCATAGTAGTAGTAATAATAATGCTAAAATACATTTCTTTATCCAGTTACCACTTAACTCCTCCTCCTCCTCCTCTTCGTCTTGCTCCGTGTTCTGGTTCGCGGGGGCTTTCTGTTTGTGTTTTCCTGGAGCAGGTCCTGCTGATGTTGCTGCTTCTACCACGCTAGCAGTAGGAGTATGCAGACCTCGTCGCTGCCTATGCTCGTCCCTTCTCCCAGTGTGTTTGCGGCTGTTTGTCGAAGACGTTTCTGCTTTTTCGCACACTCATTCCAACGGTGCTGTTCCTGTATCTTCATCTCGCGGAAGAAATGGACTCGTCTGAGCTGATGGATCTCCACCTGCTGTGTGTTGTGTATCTTTATTTCGCCAAATAAGTATACATGCGGAACTCCTGTAAGCTGAGAGGTCTCCACCTGCATATACATTGAGCGACTGTAGTTCTTCTGTTTGTTCCGCTCTCGCGTCTGTTTTCCTTCTGTTTACAGTGCACAAGTGGCCGGTCTCCGTACTACGTTGTCGCAACTCTACTGATGGTCTCGTCTCCTCTGCTTATGCCTCTTCTCTTCTAGTCTTAAGTCTTTGGATTGTGAAGTTGTTATTCCCTCTTCATTCAGCTCTCCTTTCCCATTCGTCCTCAATTTCTGTTAGAACAGCTTTGCGTCTTTCTCTCCTCTTTTTGCCCCTTCTTCTGGCTGCTTTCTCTTTGCATATCTCGTTGATTTCTTCATCTCCTCCGCAACCTTCATGATTTCTTTTTATTCCTGCCTCCCACTTTGATACACGTTCTTGCTGACTCAGGAGCGCGTGGTGCACGCGAAAGGAGGCGGGGCATTTGGATATTTTGAAGTCACGCACGATATTACCAAGTGAGAGATTCTTCCATTACAGAGAAATAAATGTGTGTTCACTTCGTTGCGCAAAAGTCGGTCTTTAGAATCAGCGCAGCTTCCTCCTCGTTACCGCAAAGTTCAATATCTAAATCGGTCTACGGTGTAAAAGGTCGCGTGGAGCCATACATACACGCATACCTATTTCTTGTGGACAGACTTTTCAGCATATAAATCTACATCTCTCCCCCTGTCTCTTTCCATATCTATCTCCCTCTCTCTGTTTCCCTCTCTTTCTCTCCAGATTTCTGTACGTACAAAAGGTGGTTGTTTATAGGAGCAGAAACGATTGAAAAATCAGCCGGAGGCCGCTTCCGAAGCAGAAATGACCTTTAGTCACATGTCCGTGAATGACGAAGCGTCTCTCTGGTATTCGCAAAACACTGTCCTTTCTCTCAGACTTCTCTCTCCTCTAAGAAGAAGCTCGGCGCAGTTGATCAGCTCTCTGAGATCTTATAAGTCTATCTTTCTATGAAAAGAAAGTATCTGGAAGCTTTTACCCTTGTAGTCTCTTCACCGGCACATACAGTTCCACTTCTATAGTTATGTGCATGTGTACGTCTCTGTACTGCGCTCCTGCCCTCTGCATAGGCGCTTACGCGTAAAGACGTTATTATTGAGAGTGGAAGTACCGCACAAGTGAACGTTTAAATGATCAACTACGGGGCCTAGCGTCTCCACTATATCTCACACGCTATTACACTCTTTGTCAGTTTTTGTCTGCGACCCTTCTGTCCTTGCGGCGGCCGCGTCTTTCTCTTTCCTTTTAATGTCCACGTGCGCGTGAACTTCACACAGCAAGAGCATCCCATCCCGTAGAAAAGGGAGACAGCGATACGTGAGGACAACGGCGCAAAAAATATTTCTGCATTGAAGCAGAAGAATATTTTCCCCTTCTGTTAAGACCATTACTGTGTCGTGTGGTAGGTAACTATCTTTCGTGTGTAGACTTCATGAGAGCCCCCTTGGGACAGAAAGTTAAGTTCTCCTGCTCCAGAGATAGATTACGCATCTATGCAAAGGAGTCTTTCTATATCGCTGCAGCGAAGGCCACACATATATGAAAGAATGAAACAAAGTGCATACGTTGCGTGCGTGTTTGTCACTGTCGAGCATCCTTGTCGCCGCAGAGACATGTCACAAGTGTACATATCTCCTCATTTTCTTATGTGTAGATCTGTTTACTCTTCTCTCTCTCTAGGTGTATGCGCCGATATCTAGGTCCGCTTCTCTTCCCGAGGAATGGCAGTTACATTTACACATGTGTGTTGGAACGGTTCTTTTAAGTCGCGAGTTCGTCCTTATTGTTTTTCTCCTTCTTCTTCATGGCTGAAGATGGACGCTTTCCACACTCTTTCTTTGTGAAGGAGGTTCTCCGTATTTATGCGTATTTCTACTCTTGCTTTCAACTGAGTCATTCTGCCCTTCTCAGAGTGTCCATCAGCACTTTCTCTCTCCTCCTTTTCTGCTTCTGCTTTTCTTTTTCACGCGTAGAAGTTGCGTAGGCGTTGTTTGACATGGCGCAGGTACTGTAAAGCGAAAATCTTCGAGAAAGTGGGAAAGCGCACGCCGATATTCATGCGGTTCTCGACGGTGGCAGGAGAACTGGGAAGCGCCGACACGCAGAGAGATCCACGAGGTTTTGCCATTAAATTTTACGCAGAAGAAGGCAACTGGGATCTCGTTTGCAACAATACGCCTGTGTTCTTTATTCGCGATACGACCAAGTTCCCCGATTTTATTCACTCGCAGAAAAGAAATCCAAAAAATAATTGCCACGACTATGATATGTATTGGGATTTCCTTTCTCTCTCTCCCGAGTCCATTCACCAAGTGACAATTCTCTTTTCAGACCGAGGAACTCCTAACGGCTTCAGACACATGCATGGCTACGGAGGACACGCATTTAAAATGATCAATAAGTACAAACAACTGCCTCTTTGGAAAACATTTTTTCTCCATCGGTCCTCTTCCTCGTACTAGTGCGTTTAATCGCCGCCAGAACATGACAGTTACATAGAGAACTCACCGTCTAACAAAGATCAGGTTTCGGATCAGGCGATTGCTCCTCTCTTCCTCCTGCACGACCTTCTGTCTTTTCTTCGTCGCCTCTTCTTTCTTCGAAAACCCTTCTCTTCTTCTGCTTCTGATCCTTTACATATGTCACGTCCCCCTTCATTTGCTGCTCTTTCCCATCTCCACCACCGACATTCGCATTTCTTCTCTTCCTTCACCCTCTCTGTCGTCTGCCTTGAAATCTTCCAAAGCGTCCTCTCCTTCTTCTTTTTCTTCTCTTCGTTGCCGTGGCCGTCTCACCGATTTCATCGCTCCGTTTTTCCTTCGCTTTGCCCTCGATGAAGTGCCTCCGAAGGGCAGCGTCTTTCCTCCTACGTGAACCTTTTAGTGTCTTTTTGCTGATGTGTGTGTCTATCGTCCCTTCTATACGTACACAAATGCGTATAAATCTTCCTGTCTAAACCCTCCATTGGTTAACGTTCTACTGCTTCATCAGGAAATTCTCAGCGCTGCACTTGGATCTCCTGCCTGTTTATAATTCTTCTTACGTTGCTCGCCTTCGCGTGATCCCCTTTGTGCCTTGAGTCTCTCTGCAAATCCACCTGATCCCTCTCTACCTCCTTTTTATACGTACTCTTCTCAGCAATTCCCTTTCACATGTCTTTGCCCTCGTATCATATCTGTCAAACAGTCTCTGTGTAGCACACAAGCACAGCTCTCTTTGTTTCCAGACAAAACTCTTTTCCTGCCTGCTCCTTGAACGCTTCCGCTAAACGTCATTTCCTTGCAAACACTCTATGTGAACTGGCTATCTTCAACGGCTCTTGTCTTCACCAAAGGTGTCTCCAGCTTCCGACGTATCTGCGCGCGCATATATACACCTGCTATGATCTAATATACTCTTCCTCCTCCTCCTTCTTCTCGACGTCTTCTTCTTTACTTCGCCTTCATTGCTGTTCCTCTTTCTGTAGAAACACTTTTTTCCACACACTTTCTTTTCACGCTGAGCCGTTTCGTCTCTGTCTTTCATCTTCGTGAGAGAAAGACCACTTCCGTACCTTGTCGACCTTGAAGAAATCCATGCCTCTGTCACCTCGCCGTGTGTATTGTTTCCACGAGGTTTTTTTGGAATGAGAGCGTAGCCACTCATGCGTCTATGGCCATATGGGTGTAGGGAAACGGTATTTCTCTAAAGATTTATTTTTCTGGCTAACGACTGCCTCTGCACCTCGTATGTGATTTCAACAACGGCGTGTGTCCACGTACATGATTGAAGGTGAAAGAACGCTCAATCACACGTCTGTGATTTGACGTGCGTGACAGTCTTTTAATCCTGTAAACTAGCTGTGCCGCGCCAGAGAGAGATAGACGGTCGTTCTGAGTGCTGTGGAATCTCGCGTACCCAGAGACGGAGTTGTCCACTACGTGAAGTTCCACTGTTTGACTGACCAAGGAATTAAAAATTTATCTGGGAAAGAGGCAGCAGAAATGCAGGCGAAAGATTTGGATTACGCAATAAGAGATCTCTTCAATGCTATCGAAGCCAAGGACTATCCTTCCTGGTCATTCTTTATACAGGTACGGACTTCTGCCATTCACAGTTTCGGCACATCCATGTCTACACATTTCTTCCTCTACTTTCTCAACGACGACTTCGTCTATACATATCTTCCACTCATTCTTCACCGCCTTCTCCACCTCTCTTAATGCCAGAGACTGCGCATTCGCATTTGGAAAACAATTTGAATCAGCCCCCTGCAGGCAATCTGTCCCAATTCTCACATCGGTAATTCTCAGAGCAAACATGTCTCTCACCCCAGAGATGTGTAAACAGATAATCGCCAAAATTTCTTCTTTTTTTTCTTTATCTTCCTAGTCTTCTCCTTCTTCACGTAGAGAAGTAGGATGCGAAAGCACAGACGTAATTGGAAAAGCGTCTCACGAGCGCAAAAGAGAACGCTCTCAGTCGCAAACTTCCCTTTCTTTCTTTTCGATTTTCATCTTTTTTCGATGCCACAAGTGCCACAGTTATGCTCGCTTCTGACGCTCTCAGTAGAAGAAGAGGAAGGAGTATAGTGCTCGTGGAAGCGCTGCTGGTATATTACTAGGCGTAGTATAATGTGGAATAGTAGTGTACAAGCGGTAACAATTACTACTCTTCTACTTGTCCTCTTTCCGACTAGGAACTACTTTCCGTACCTTCGTTGTTTTACTATTACTCCTACTCGTATAAGATAAAGCATTATCTTACTCCTATACTACAATTTCTATACTACAACTGTCACTATCACTCTACCATTCTTGAAGTCTTGCTATTACTAATCGTATGCTCTTACTACTGCTGTACTACTTCTACGTTTATTATTACGATCCTACAAGCCTAGTCCTACACCACCACGCTACTATTAAAGCTCCTCCTTTGTCTCTTCCTCTTTATCTTCATCTTCTGCCATACTGCTAGTAGTCTTACTATGAGATCCCCTATCAGGGCGAACACGGTAGGAGTTGTGTCCAGCGCCAAGCACGGCACCATTCATCCCCCCCGCAGGAGAGGAGACTTTTGCTAATCTGCGAGGGAGGGGAGATCAATAGAAGCTGTAGCATAGCACTTTTCCTGCTTTTTCCTCTTCTACTTGTGTCATGCGTGTGCTTCTGTGGTTCGTGCGCGGACGTCTTTGGAAGACAGTGTTTACATATTTGTCGCTTGAAAATTGTATGGTGGCTGCTTCACAATGTGCTTTCGAAGGTGATGCCCGTCAAAGACGCAGAAACATACAAATGGAACGTTCTGGATATCACCAAAGTGTGGCCTCACAAGGACTACCCTTTGATCCCAGTGGGAAAATTTGTCCTGAATAAGAACCCGCATAACTACTTCCAGGATGTAGAGCAGGCAGCCTTCTCGCCTGCCTTCATGCTGCCGGGGATTGAGCCGAGTGAGGATCGCATGCTCCAAGGCAGGCTCTTTTCCTACTCGGACACGCACAGACATCGCCTCGGTCGTAAGTTGGCGGAAGACTCAAAGAAAGAGGAAATGATCGACTCCGGACGCAAAAGAGAAGGCGTAGTGCTACGAGAAGGAAAGAAAAGCGACACGGATGAAAAATGCAAAAGAAAAAAAAAAAGAAAGGAAAGTAATGAGGAAAGATAGGAAATGAACGACATCGATGGGTGTTTTACAAGAAAGACAACAGACAAAGCAAGCAAAGAGCCAGAAGGGGAACCATCATCGTCACCACCACAACGAAGCGAAGCTTTAATTCTTTATGTATAGCGGGGCCGAAAGATTCAAAATAAGGACACGGTCTGCAGGCAGAAAGAGGGAATAAACACATATTATCGGTAGATACAGGCGGACACGCCGAGAGTTGAGAGAGAGCCTTTTGACGTCCGTATCGCATACGTGCGCGTTTGCTGACGCGTTTGCGTTGTTCATTACATTTGTGTCTTTACGCAGAATCTGCCGCGACAGAAGAGATACAAGCCGGCATGGACACCTTAACGGTTGTTGGGTAGAAAGAAGCTGCAAACTACTTACTTCTGGTGTAGGTACACTAGACGGCTCTTTTGTGAGGACTTTTTCCAGACCATCTCCTGGGAGGACACGCATGTAAATTCTTTGTTGTGTCTTTTCCGAAGACTGCGGAACACTGAACCGGCCGGCTGCCTTTCTTCACGAATACTATATGGTAGACACATACACAAGAGAGCCTCCAAATGGATATGAGTAAGATTTTTGCCTCTATAAGACATCGTTTGGTCATTATTGTGTCCTCACCGGTCTTCTGGTTTTTCCCTTTATCCAGCTCACAAATTGTTTTTCCCTGTGGTCGCTCGTGTGTCTCGGAACATCTTACCTTTCTCTGCGCCTCGTTGATAACGAGTTCTGAATGTAATATGCAGCAGCGCACATGCGCATCCAGTCAAAAAAAACCTGGAAGACCACTTTATAGAATTGTAGCTGCTTTGTGTGTCCCTCTGTTTTTGTTGCTTCTTGTTTGTGTGAACAATTCTACGTATATAGTTTATGTAAAGGAGTCCTCTTTTTTTCGAATGCGGCCTCGGAGGCATCGGCTTGTAAGGTCATCGTCTTCAGTAGGAAGAGTAGTAGAAGGAAAGTTGTTATTGCAGGCGCTTTGTTCCTCTCTACTGTGGCTTTCGTCCCATGCCTTACGAGTACGAGTTTATATATATATATATATATATATATATATATATATATACACATGTACACATAGACAAAGAAGACCACTCTCCGAGGTGAGGGGAAAACACGTATATTGAGGAGCTCTTCAAATTTTCAAATTTTTTTCGACTACCTCTCGGTCCTTTTCCTTTTGTTCGGAAGGTTTTCTATACTCCTTTTGCTCTTTCCTCTGATGTCCCGCTGTGCTTAAGCGCCTCTTCTCCGCGTATAGCTCCGGCAGTTTCATCACGACTCTTATTTTTCTGTCTTTTCTTATGCTCTTGGAACACTCGGCAGCGAATTATCTTCAAATTCCAGTAAACAGGGCATGGAACGCGACTCTGGGAGACTATCACTTACGAGATGGATTCATGTGCGTCGACGGGAATAAGGGTCCAGCAATTAATTACGAGCCAAATACTCTCTTGGATGGGGCAAAGCAAAATAAGGATTATGCTGTTTCTGGCAGCGCCTTCGTGAGCGGGAGCATCTTCCGCCATCCCCAACGGCATCCGAATTGTGTAAGTATTCCAGAGAAAGAAGAAGGAAACGTCTACGGTACTAGCGAGAAGCTCATAAAATACGCGCCTTGGTCTCTTCTTGTGGACCAAGAGCAAGAGCAGCACAGCTGGCAGCAGGAAATCAAATACTAGACGGCGCCACACATAAAGTAAGAAGAATAACGGAAAGGTGGACGCGTAGGAGACGTAGCTCAGGGGCCAGTAGGATGAGAATATGCGGAAGAAAATGTGACATTTTCTTTAGCGTCGTCTGCTTCATCTTGCCAACGAAGACTTTAGCAGGAGGCGTTGCCAGCTTTAATGGAAAGCAAACATCAGTTCATTATTTGTGACAGCGGGGATTTTGTTTTGCAAGAGTGGAAACGTCAAAGGAAAAACGAAGACTTTAGCAGGAGGCGTTGCCAGCTTTAATGGAAAGCAAACATCAGTTCATTATTTGTGACAGCGGGGATTTTGTTTTGCAAGAGTGGAAACGTCAAAGGAAAAAAATGAGCGTTTCTCCAGAATCATGTCTTCTGCCTCTCGTCAAACAAAAGGTGATGTAATACTTAGAGAGGCGCATGTAACTGAGAGACAAAAGAGAAGCCAGCGAGACTGCACGCGTTGTTCGTGTCTTCGTGAGCTCTCACTGCAGGATAAACAGTTTGCACGGTTGACACACATTTTCGCATGTTTTGCATACTCGAGGATGAAAGAGGTCAACTGTCTCACCCTGCGAAGACACTCTTTGAGAGCGACACGCAGAAAGAGGCAAGAAAAAAGGGGCAGGTTGCCGCCGGAAGCTTCTTCTTCCTCTTCTTCTTCTTCTTCTTCCTCTTCTTCTTCTTCTTCTTCCTCTTCTTCTCCCTCCTCTTTTCTTTCTTCTTCTTTTCCTTTTTTTTTTTCTTACTGTTCTTCTCCTTCTTGTTCTCTGCGGTTGTTGCTACTACGGTAGTGAAGAGAAGCTAAGACATATACACGCTAACACTGATGCTGTCATCCTGGACAGAGAAGGAAGTAGATGTGCTGTTGCCAGAGGCAGTTGCTTCTTCGTGGGTTTTGCCAGGAGAATGAGCAGGCGGACTGATGCATCGACAGGCTCCCCGTGTTGCTTCGAAACAAAGAAGTATGACTTGCTTGAGCAGCCACACGTGTGGCCTTGCAGATTATCTCCTTCACGTGTAAATCTTGACCGTCGCGATACGTCAAGTGATTTTTCTTCACTACTCTTGCGGTGGCCTTTCACAATGAGCCGAGAACGCACAGACACAGACACAGAGATATTGGTAAGCCTTTAGGCATTGCCGTTCTTTGTGTAGATATATACCGTAAATGTAGCTACATTCGTTAAAAATATCTTCCAAAAAACGGGCTATTCCTTCTTTCTTGGAGATGGGATCGATATCCGCAGGACTTCGAACAACCGAGGAATCTCTACAGACACGTGATGCAGGACGATGACCGGAACGCACTCATCAGCAACATTGTCTCCCATCTGAAACACGCTCAGCGCAAGGTCGGGAGAAGATGCGACGACTGCAAGTACTGTTTTCATCTAGATTTCACTTTCTTTGTTACTACGACTCATGTAACATCTAAAGTTACTTCAGTAATCCGCGCGCGTTATCTGCTGTTATGTGAGACGATTTGCAGTCACTTAACAATCTTTATGGCTGTGTGTAAAGAGGATGACGGGCACAGCAACTGGACGTTTGAGCATGTCCGAACAGCATACAACATCTACACACGCGTGGACATATATCTACGTATCTATCTATCTGTCTGTCTACCTCTATGTATACATATATATGCATGCATGTGCACTCTACGTGCGCAGGGCCTTTACATTTTGTATATACGGAAGATGCACACGAAAACGCGTAATCTACACGGACGGGAACTCAGACGTCCATGCGATCCTCCCAGAGTGTTTCTAAAACTTTCTATTGCAACGACACATTGGGCGGACGTCGCGTCACTCAAGCCTCAACACGCCTTCTTCCGCACAAACGCATATATATATATATATACATATATATATATATATATTTATTTATTTATATGTAAGCAGCCCTTTCTTCCTACTTACACGAGTATTGCTTTCGCATGGGTTTGACGCAGCGCTAGACGTTTCCGTTTCCTGCATCTCCACAGGCATACTCAGAGCCTTGCGTCTTTTCCTGTTTTTCCGTGTCCCTACCTTCTCCTGTTTCCCTACTGCTATATCTAAACAAGTTACCGTGAAGCGGGTTTCCAAATCGTGAAATGTACATATATATGGTATATATATATATATATATATTTATTTATTTATATGTAAGCAGCCCTTTCTTCCTACTTACACGAGTATTGCTTTCGCATGGGTTTGACGCAGCGCTAGACGTTTCCGTTTCCTGCATCTCCACAGGCATACTCAGAGCCTTGCGTCTTTTCCTGTTTTTCCGTGTCCCTACCTTCTCCTGTTTCCCTACTGCTATATCTAAACAAGTTACCGTGAAGCGGGTTTCCAAATCGTGAAATGTACATATATATGTTTGTAGATACGTAGCGGCACGTATATGCCTGTAAATGCCGCACAGGTATCTCCCGTATCGTCAAGCATTCCCGTTGAACTTGGGTTTTTCTTTTCAGACGAGCGCCACTCCCTTTCTCGTCTCTTCTTCTGTGTTGAATTCTTTACTGTCTTCGAGGCCTGACAGGGGTGGGCCCACGTGTGCTGCAGACGCCTACGCGCTGTGCGAGGCTTTTTGTTACGAACAATGTGGGGAAGATCTCTTCTGTGCAGCGGAACGAGTCCACATGTTTTCTTTGAATTTTCTATATGTAGATCCAGGAGCGGCAGGTGGCGCTTTTCTATAAAGTTCATCCTGATTATGGCGAGCGCGTGGCAAGAGGTCTCGGCCTTTCACTGGACCTTTTCCGCGAGTCCAAAATGTGAAAGAAGAAGCGAAAGCGGAAGAAAAGAAAAACCACCTTCGTAGGAAAAGACATCTGCCGGTCGACTCGCAGCGAACGGCAACGCAGCCTGACGCTGTAGAACGTACTACATGCAAACGACGCCATAGAATGGGTGCATACGTACACACACACACATATCCACCATATGCGTGAGTAGAGGTATTCGTAGAATTGTTGAAGTGTACAGATACGTGCTCGGAAAAATCTCTCGCCTTCATGAGGCGGAAGTTTTCTGGATACACAAGCAGAGGGCGTTGTTGCTTTTCAAGAAACTGTTTGAATGTGCAGGGTGAGCTGCGAGAATAGAGACG